>CM034612.1:91642-159223 GCA_020091685.1 Lutjanus erythropterus
GCAGGTGCTCATTTCCCCTTTCCCTAACCCTAACCCTAACCCTAACCTGCTCCGGGGTGAGTAACCCACGGAGCAGGTGCTCATTTCCCCCTCCCCTAACCCTAACCCCTAACCCTAACCCTAACCCTAACCCCCTAACCCCTAACCCTAAATTAATACCTTTTATGGACTCATTATTCAGCACATAATTACTTACATATATGTTTTTATTCACTCAATTACTTACCTTTTGCCCCTATTCCTCCCTCCTTTATGCCTAAACTTAACCTGTAACCTCTCTGGATGCTTGCCTAAACACAACCTTTTAATCTTTGAATATGTATAATCTAATTAGACCTGATCTGAACCCTATCCTAAACCTAACCTCAATATTTATTATGCCTAAACCCCAGTCCCACCTGAATAATTTCCATCACCTGCCTAACCCTAAGAAAAGCCCTGAAAATAAATAAATAAATAAATATATGTGTATATACAAATAATAAATAAAAAAATAAAATAACTAATCCTGCCCTCTGCCCTCATGCCCTCACCCTTGTATCCTACTGATGATGAATGTTTTATGCTTTATGTTTATTGTGTGAGAGAGGGCGGATCCACACCTGGGAAAAGTCGGATGGAGAGTGCACCGGCTGCACCACGCCTTCGGCGTGGCACAGCCTACAATTTTGTTGTTCCTAACCTAACCACCTTCTTCTTGTCTATATTTAACTGCCTTCTTCTTGTCTAAACCTAATTGCTTTGATTCTGGCCTCAACCTAACCGCCTTGGTTCTTGCCCATACTTTACTGCCCTCTCTGCTTGGTCTGTCTTTTTTCAGTGGTCTTTCAGGGTGTCCTCTCTTTTTTTTCCTTTCTTTATGAGACCTCTCCCCTCTTCCTCCCATTGGAGAGGCAGCGGGGGGATGCAGGATATGCCTATTTGGCAGGGTAGTGGTTGAGATGCAGTCCCATTTCCTGCTACCTATTCCTGGTGTCCCTCTTTTTCACTGCTTCTTAATTCTTTCGGGGTTCTTGTTTTCTTTGGGAAAATTCTTTTCCCCTCCTCACCCCCCCTCCTCCTCGTGCTTGAGGTTGGTGGGGTGATGCAGGACATGCCTAATCTGGCAGGGTAGTGGTTGAGATGCAGTCCCATTTCCCACTACCAGTTCCTGTTTTCCTGGTTTTCTTGTTTTCTTTCTTACTTTTCTCTTACTTTACTTTTCTTTTTGTCTTCTTCTTCCTCTTTTCCCTCTCTTTCCGGTGTATTTCGATTTACTAGCTTCTTGTTTCCTTTAGGGTCTTGAGTTTTCTTTGGGAGACCTTCTTTCTCCCCTCCTCACCCCCCCTCCTCCTCGCACGTGAGGTGGGTGGGTGATGCAGGACATGCCTAATTTGGCAGGGTAGTGGTTGAGATGCAGCCCCATTTCCCACTACCAGTTCCTGTTTTCCTGGTTTTCCTTGTCTCTTCCTTTTCCTTTTCTTTCTCCCCTTCTCCCCCCTCCTTCTTCTCCTCTCTTCTCCCCCCTCCTCCTCCCCCTCAGTGCAAGGTTGGCGGGACTTGCCTAGTCTGGCAGGGTAGTGGTTGAGATGCAGTCCCATTTCCCACTACCAGTTCCTGTCTTTCCTTGTGCTCTTGTCTATCTTCCTCTTTCTGGTCTCTTATTTTCTTTATTCTTTCGGGGTGCTACACCTTAGCTGTTAGCTATTGGTAATTGGGACATGGGGGGAGGATGAACGTCTTGTACAGTTTCCTGGCCTGCCTTGAGTTGGGGGTTACACATCAGGCGAGGGGCCATGCAGTGACAAGCGTCGGCCAGTGCCTTGCCTTTGTCTTCCCATTCCAAACTGGGCCAGTCGTCGGACTGGTCTGGGGGAAGGCATCGAGATAATTTTCCCTTTTCCTAACACTATGGGGTGGCTTGAATCGGACATATCTCGGGAACCGTACGTGCTACACACTCGGGAAAGGTACCATTGGATTCAGAAGGTTAACAAATGGGGGTGTAGGTAAAGGTTCCATCGCTCTATCTGAGTTCGGAAACATGTTGCCATCGCTGCTTTCACCACCTTAGTCTATGGGTAAATTTCAATCGGCTGTATCTTGGGAACCGCACGTGGTAGAGACTCAGCAAAGGTACCGTTAGATTCGGAATGTGCACAAAAAGGGGGAAGGTGAAGGTTCCATCGCTCTATCTCACTCGGTTGAGGATCATCACTTCTGATAATCATGGTTAAAACCCCCTATCATAGGTCCTACAGACTCGGGAGTGGTGCCGTTGGATTTAGAACACACACAAATGGGCGGGTAAGTGCAGGTACCATGGCTCTATCTCCTTCTGATAAGTCGTAGATATAGAGCTAGGTTTACACTTAGGAAAATTTTCATGACTGGCATTGACTTGTATGGGTGAATTAAATCAGCAATAACTCTGCAAATGTATATTGTGGACACTTGGGGGTGGAACCATTGGATTCGGGATGCCCACAAATGAGGGGGTAGGTCAAGGTGCCATGGCTCTATGTCTTCCGATAAGTCGTAGATATAGAGCTAGGTTTACACTTTCACTAACCCCATTTACTTATATGGCTTGCAGAATTGTATCTATGGACTATGGATTTTCTTTTTTATTTGAACAGCAGAATAAGTATCTTTATTTGTAATAAACAAAACAAAAGTTTGCTAAACAATGTTTAACGAACGTTCAGATTTATTATTTTCCTACATGATGTGTGATTCTTCTTAATGTGACCCCGAGCTGATTTAATGATTTTTATTTATTTGCTGTGATTATTCTTTGATTTTGAACAGCAGCCTAATGCTGTTACCATGTAGTGTCTATGAAATGTTATTAACAGTATTAACTGTCTGTAGCAGGAACAGTAGTAGCTCCTGCTGCCCACTTCCATGTGTACACATGACATGTTTCAGTAAAAAAATGAAAATAGAAAAATAGAACAAGAAAATTATAGTTCCCTGAAAGTCATAGTATAATTAAAACCTTGTTTGTAACAGACTGTTATTACATCTTCAATATGCTGGCCCTATAAACACGTGTACATTAACATATACAACAATACAGCAGCTGTGTATACATGAAACACAATCAGAGTAAAAGTAAACCTTCAGTTTCTTCAGTTAAATTACAGTCCAAAATGTTAATTTAGACTAAATAGATAAATAAAGCGTGCAGATTAACTTTATTAATCCCACACCAGTGAAACTGACGTTACAGCAGCTCAAAAAGTTCAAGTACAAAACGGACTGAGTGACAAAAGATTACCCATAAAATAAAGATAAAATGGAAACATTAAATATAAAAGAATTGAAAAATATACAATGTGAAGTAGGAAATTGTCAAAGCTACACGTTTCACTCATACATGTAGATGTTTGGATATATGGACAGATATATGTGTAAATGTTGTAATACACACGTGTAAAATTATGATTAACAGAAAAATTAGGTAGAGTTTCTGTGTGAAGGCAGAAAAATAGCAGCAATAAACGTTAAATATTGAATTACTTATTAACATGAGTGCAGATTTTTAACATGTGAATGTCTGACAAATCCTTCTTCTTCTTCTTTTTCTTCTTCTTCTTCTTCCTGTGCTGTAACTCTTCCTGTCAGCTCGTGGAACCACATGATGGTGAAACTCAGACTGAACAAATCATTGATCAGTAATGAGTGATGAAACACTGAGACTGTTGGTTTACACAACACACTGACACTCAAAGGACCTTTGGTTAATAAATACTGTCACTGACTGTTGACTGTTTGTCTATAAAGTTAGCATTTATAAACATTATTTAGATAAACTAATTATTAACATTAACAGTCTTATAAATATCTGCTCCTTCTCTCTCTGATTTCTTTAAATCATTAACAAATAATCAATATAGTTTATAAAATGTTCCAAACAATAAACTACTTTAATCAGAATGTAACTGTGATTGTCTCTTATCAGCTGTGACACAGTATAATATATAATCAAAGTATATAATATATAAGGTTATTATTTCAAAACCAATAAATAAAATAACATAAACATATTACTAATGATTACTAAACATTTTTAATTAACATTATATATGTATTTTTAAACAGTGAAACAACTGTTAACTAAAGTTGAATTAATTTACTGTTTATTAATGATGATTATTAAAGTGTCATCAGAATGTCACTCATGAAGTTT
This sequence comes from Lutjanus erythropterus, assembly GCA_020091685.1. NCBI lineage: Eukaryota > Metazoa > Chordata > Actinopteri > Lutjaniformes > Lutjanidae > Lutjanus > Lutjanus erythropterus. The sequence continues at coordinate 95,817 of CM034612.1, forward strand.
ATTTCTATTAAATTAGTTGAAAGAATAAAATTGACTGATATAAAAGACACGTTTAAACTGACACTTTGATCATTTAAATCTTGTCTTTTTTTTTACCTAGAGGTCATGTGACCATTTCAGTCTGCAGCAGCTTCAACAAAAACTCCTAATCTTATTATTAATTAATTAATTAACTGATTAATCTCTGTGTTTCTCTCAGCAGCCTGCAGAGGTCAAAGGTCACAGGACAGAGCACAGTGACAAATATTCTGTGATCAATTTACTAATCAATATCTGGATCTTCTAAATATGATCCTTAATACTCAAAAAGTTTACATTTACATTTAACAAACTAATTTCTTTTATTCCTGATGACAGAAGATTTTTTATCTGAAATGAGTTGAAGGGTTAGTTCGACCTCAATGTTTAAAAAATCCTGACTGTTGTATTTATCTTCACTGTTTTCTCTGAGTTTGTTGTTTCTTTGTTTAACTGGAGTTTTTGTTGTTTTTCAGGTGAATCTGAAACACAAAGCTGCAGGTTTGATGAACTGTAACATTTTTAAAAAAGAAGAAAAACAGCAGCAACAGCAGACACATTAGATTTAATTTCTGAAATCTTTATTTCTCTTCCTCTTCTTCTGCCCTGAGATGAAACATTTAAACAGACAGAAAAAATTTAACCAAAAGAAACAAAAGATCGATTCAAACTGATTGAGAAGTAAAGATAGAAGAGTGCTGATACTGATACTGTGGATTAATACTGGTTACAGGCTGCTGTTACACACTGGTTTCCATGGTTACAGACTGGTGGTGTTGCTGGCGTCTATCTTCAGGTCTTTGGCGGTCAGTCCAGCAGTGACCGGGTGCATCTCTGCTCTGTGAGCCAGAAACACTGAGACGGCTTCGTCACGATACTTTTCAAAGTTAAACACCTCTCTGAGGAAGAAAAGAGCAACAAAGGAGTAAATCTGAGTCAAACATTTTAAAAAAATCACACGTCAACTGAAAAGTGACAAGTTATGGAAAAACAGACGGACCATGAACGCCTCAGAAATGTAGAAACACTGTAAAAACATGACATAATTGGCCCATTGCACCTCAACTAACCCTTCGCTGTGTCCTGCCCTCCTTAGTTACTGTTGCTATGCCTGCGGCAGATTTGACTTCGAATATGGGAGAAACTGTTTATACATAAAGTCTCTGATTCCACAGAGACGTTAACAGAAGCAGCTTCTCATTTTGAGCTTCAGCTAAAATGACAACTCTCACCAGCTGATGTCATAAGTGTAGTGAGTTAATGTAAGCTAATGCTAATGCTAATGCTTAAACTCACTGAGTGACGTGAAAAGTCCATCTGCAGCGGACTATTTACTGTTTCCATCTGACACATATTAAAACGATAAACCTGCCAAAGAGTGTTAAACGTGTAAAGTTATTTAATGACTGCGTACACGAGATAACATTAATGCTAACAGACTGAGGCTAAAGCTAGCTTACATCAAAGAAAACACTGATTGGATGGTGAGATATGACACATAGAAGTATATGATAGAGGACAAAAGAACACAAACAGCGAGGGAAAAGAAAGCGCGGGGATCAGATTAAGTGCCACGGACTTTGAGACGGTCAAACAGCCAGATCGCAGGAAGAGAGGCAGGACAAGAGCTAAGCTAACACAGCGAGTGAGAGATGCATCATCATCGGTCCACATCCTCCTCCTCAAACACCCAACATAATAACATAATTTCTGCTGGGAATAAGTTTGTTAAAACAGAGCTAGCTAATGCTAGTTTGACTGGAGCTAACGTTCCTGCAGCTAGTGAGCTAGTTAGTCAGACATGCTAACTTTTGTAGCTTACATTAGAGCAGGTAAAGACTCATGAGACACCAAGCATCTCTTTTCTTGGAGTCACACAACCATCGTTTCAACATGGAGCTTGATAGGGCTGTGGGACCTTAGTTACAGTTGCTAACTTATGACTGGACAGTTGCTGGTCACAGGAGGAGCTTAGTGAAGGGTTAACGCTTGGTTGACACATGATACCTTGTTGTTAATGGTCCATTCGGTCACCATAAACTGCATCATAAATGGAGCTGTGGCTGAAGTGAAGTGACAGTGTGACTACCTGAAGAGTGGTCTGGTAAACTTCATCCTGCCCTGCTCTGTTGCCATCTTCAGCGCCATGGGAACTGCCTCCTCCCACTTGGACCGAACACACAACCTGAGCCACCTGAAGGAAGAAGAGCCAGTCATCAGGAGGCTCCCAAGCAGGAAGAGGAGGAGGGGCTTAAAATTACAGACATGATGTGTAAATGTTACCTGAAGCGAATCTCTGAGTTCATGATGGAGTTGAGACCATAAACCTCCTGCATCTTCTTCACATGAGTCAGAGGAAGAGGATCCTGAAGGACAAACAAGTGAAGTGTTGAAGTGAAGTGGACTGTGGTGAATTAAAATGGACTTTGGGTGAAGTGGACCGCGTTGGTTTACCTCCTGCAGCAGCAGGGACAGGAACTCGATGAGCTGGTGGGACGACAGTGACTTCACATCGGACTCTGTAAAGCTGCTCAGGTCCTGCTCTTTAGCCTGAATGGGGGCAGAGGAATGGGCCTTGACTCTGATCTTAAAGAACAATTAAAATAGGTCCATGTGAGTTCCAGGTCTTACCTTTATCCACCTCTGGGTCAGAGCGATGCAGGCGTCGGCCAGCGTGGTGTCATACCTGAAACATGAAACCAGATCAGAGCAAACAGGTTTAAAGAGGGACTGGTGGACCGGATGGTGGTCTGACAGGATCAACTCACTGAGTTTTGACAGGAGGCATCCCAGGAGTGAACATCCAGGCGTTCCAGTCCACCTTGTTCAGAAGGTCCACCTGCGAGAAAGATATATATAGTTCCCTGAAGCCCCTCGCTTATTGCAACTCACTAAACCAGGTGCTCATTATAGTTCCCCAATGCAACAACATGAGTCTGAGGAACATGAGCTCCCTGAACGCTCCACACTGTCATTCACATCAGCCCAGCATCAAATACACCCGACAAGTGAGGCAACTTGTGGGATGAGTGTGTCAAAATGTGGAAAGTTAAAGAGTTCACCTTTGACTGTGAGCTATTTGAGCATACAGGTGTGTCTCACCTTGTCTTTGAAGTAGGTGAACAGGTAGTTCTTCCACTCGTCTGTGGTGACACTGCTGTAGGCGAACAGCTGGATGTACGACTTCACAAAGCCCATGAACACCTCTGCAGAAGACAAACCAGCAGGTGAATAAAGAGTCTGAGGGTCAGACAGTGTGTGATGATGCGTCCAGGTGTGTCCAGGTATTACCTGGGCCTCCCATCAGCTCCTCAAGGTGGTACAGCAGAGCAAAGCCTTTCTCGTAGGGCACCGAGGAGAAGGCGTCGTCGGGGTCGACGTCCTGCAGGCTGGGGACCAGGTTCGTCAGAGGGTTGTTGGCTCCAAACGTGTTCACCTAAGTGATGTCACAGACAGGTGAGACATAAGCAAAACGCACAGATCAATCAGCATCAAATGTTTAAGACGGTTTGGAAACTTCAATATGAAAAATGTGCTGAGGTTCTGACCGAGTCCTGCAGGTCCTTCCAGCCTCCCATGGCTTTAAACTGTCTGAACTGTTCACTCTCCAAACACCTGCCGATCATCCTCTCCAGGTAAACCGTGTGACCCTCGTTCAACCTGCAGACGACAGCAGAGAGCAGCTGAGGACAAACGCCGTCATCACACAATCAGTGTTCAGTTTCTCTTCACAGATCATCTTTACTGCATCTTTATTTATAAATTAATTTTGAACTTTGTTATTTTGTAAATGAAAACAGTTTTAAACGTATTTGATTTTCTTCTGAAGTTGTGTCAATATCTGTGAACCAAATGTGAAAAGAATCCATCAAACTCTCTGTTTGTTCTTAAGGTTAAAATAATAAATAAATTGTGTATTTATTAAGAAAGCTGTTTATTTATTCTGAACAGTGGTTGGATACTGTGGAGGAAATATGCTGCATGGAAAAATGGACTCAAAGGATTAAATGAAAAATGTTGTTTTTGTGTGTTCAGATTTTTATCATTAATGTTGTTTTGTTGTGTTCTGTTCAGTGAAATGTTTACTGGAAAATGAATAAATGAAACGTTTAAAAAAGGAGCTGTTTGTTTACCAGAAGTGTTCCCAGGTTTTATTGGTCACCAGGTTACCGGTCCAGCTGTGGGAGATCTCATGAGCAATCACCTGACAGGAAGAACAATACATGTCAGCATATATGAACACATATGAACATGAGAACAAACCATCTATGAACACAAATGAACACTGATAAACATGCACAGGAAACTGAAGTATTTTAAACTCACATTGGACAGAGACTTGTCTCCAGCCTGTAGAGACACAGACACAGTTAACAGCTGATCAACAGTCACATGACCTGTGAGGACTCCATCTACTCATTATCAATTTCCTTTAGTTTAGTAATGGTTTTCATTAGTTGCCATGACAACAGGTTGGGTTTATTATTAGAATATATCACGTCATTATGTCACGACTATTTGACTGGTATATTAAAAGCCGATGTGTCAAACTGATGTTTAACAGATAAACTATTTTTATTCGTGTACTGCAGAGAAACTCTGAAACGAGCTTCTTTCAACAAACAAATATGTGATATTGGGCTATACACAATAAAAATACATAAAATTTGACATGTATGTTCATATGGATAGTATATTTAAATATATACCAGCAGTGTTGGAGTAGCAAAGGTCAGACAGGGGTTCTCCATGCCTCCATAGGGGAACGATGGAGGGAGAACCAGGATGTCGTACTGACCCCAAACATATGGTCCTGCCAGGTCCTCAGCTGTCTTCAACATGGTCTCTGTCTGTCTCACACACACATTACAGACACACAACACAGAACGTAGACGTGACTGTGGTTGGATGATCAGAACTCGGTTTGAGTTTTCTAGGATTCTTTTTTAGAATCTTTGAAATAAAGTGTGTAGTTTGTACTGAACCAACCATCACTGTGTGAGGCAGAGGCATCAGTAACTTGGTCACTTAAAAATATAGTAATTGTATTTCACATTTTATATTGTATTCTGACCGTGCAGGGTGCACTTACTTTTTTTTGTATTCAAATTTCATGTTCAGGGCACAACATCCACACATCATGAAACAGGTACCTTTATGTCAGTGTCTTTATTGTCCAGAGTTGGTGGTGATGTCCTCCTCTTGTGTTCTATAATCAGTCCATTTTTTCCATTTTTCATTAAATTGTGCCTCTTGTAATCTCAGTTTATGTATAAGTTTCTCCATTACAAATATCTCCCATAATGCACCTCCACTGCTCCTCAGTCGGTGGTTCCACTTTACACCATAATCTTGTAATTGCTTTTTTACTTGCTGTACTTTAACAAGGTCATTAAATCCAATTGATTACCTAATTTGCTCAACAGTTAGGCTTCACACTTCAGTGTCTATTGTCCCCATTTCTATACTTTGTTTTATATTATTTTTTGTACTATGCAGTGTGTACTTACTGTTTTTTATTATGTAAGGTACCTGCACAGGTAACCTGGTCACTTTATAGGGTAGTTCTTGTGTATTTCATATTGTATTTTCTACTGTGTGTTCTTACTGCTTCTATTATTGGCAGGCTCTGGGATTAACTGTAGTCTTTATTGTACCTTGAATTCTTATTTGCTGTTCTGTGTAGTACTACAGATGGAAATTAGCATCTCGCTAACTCTGTTGCAACCATGTTTTCATTTCCTGTAAAAGATCAATGTAACTGCACACTGTCCTTTTATTAATCAAATAAACTAAACTAAAGCATAATGTGAATACTAAGTGTGTATATGTATGTGTATTATATGTATGTCCAGTGTGTTTAAGGTTCTTCATAAACTCACCTCAGAGAACTCAAATGCAGCTTTATCCACAAACTCTTTCTCAGACCAGACTCTGGACCTCGGCCCAATCTCCCTGTCAACCAATCAGAGCACAGACACACTGTTTACCTGCTGCAGGTCACATGATGTCATCAGTGAACAGGTGAAACAGACAGTACCTGCTCTCCAGAGCTCCAACCACAATGGCTATCAGGTAGGAGGGCATGGCCACCTGAGGAAAGAGGTCAAAGGTCAAACTGACTTCCAACCGATCCTTGAACAGCTCTTGAAATACGTCCGATTACCCCAGACGGTTCCGCCGCTCTCTGCCCTACTGTGCTCTGATTGGCTGTGAGTGTAGACTGGAACTTGACTGTGGTAGACGAACGGATCAGAAACAGGACTTTGAACCAAGAGAATCGTCTGTGTGTCCCATGAAGCTAAATATCACTTTAAAGGGTTTTTTTAGACTTAGTCGCATTATTATTTTCAGGTTTCAATCACAGTTTGATTTAGGCAAGAAAACTGCATCGCTTAAGTGACAAAAATTAGCAAATCACAGCACAGTAGGATGGGACCAGGTGGAACAGTCTTGGGAATAAAATATTGTGTCTGAAATATATTTATCAATAAATCACTTGTCATCGTGATCAATAACGAGAAGAAGATGAGGACTGACCGGCTGTCTGAACCTGTAGACTATGCGGTTGTTGTCCTGAGGATCAACTTCCTGTCCATCTCTCACTGCACTCATCACAGCCACCAGGTCTTTAGGTACAGACACCTAAGAGACAAAACACGGGGCACATTGAGAGACAAAACACAACACCTGAGAGACAATACAGGGGACACACCGAGAGGAGAAAAAACACACCTGACAGACAAACACAGGGCACACAGAGTGACCAAACACCCAAGTGACAAAACAAGGGGCATAACTGAGAGACAACAAAACCATGGCACACTGAGACAAACACACACCTAACAAACAAAACACAGGGCAATGAGAAACAAAGACATCAGAGTAACAAAACTCATCTGACAGACAAAATATAGGGAACACCTCTAAGACAAGACACACTGGACAGACAAAACAAGGGACACACTGAGAGACAAAAACTCACACGAGACAAAACACCTGACAATCAAAACATAGGGCAAATCAAGGGAAAAAAACACATCTGAGAGACAAAAATACAGGGCACACAGACAAAACACACCTGACAGACATAAGACAGGGCAGAACTGACGAGTTACCTGAGCATAGTAGGTGTGTTTGACAGACGGACTGTCCTGACAGGGGACCATACTCCTGCAGTGGTGAGCCTGGAAGACAAAACACAAGGACACAATCAGATCAGTGTTCAGCCAATCAGGTTCAGTCGTCTGCTGTCAGAATTGAAGGATAAACATGAGCCTTAAGAAAAAATATGAAACTCTTTGTGTTCACCTGGAGCAGTTTAAAGGGACAGTTCATATTGTTTTAACTGTGGCTGTAGACGTTTCTTATAGTCTGTCAGACAGGAAACCAAGTATCACTCTCTGCAAACCAACCAAACTCCATTTACAAAATCAATACTTTTAGCTCAGAGAACACAGGAGTTGTTGGTCTACTGCTGCCTCCATCTGTTAGTTTGTGTTATTGTGAGACTTCAGTGAATCTGAACCCTTTAAAACACTGTAGTCACACCGTAAGACAAACTAACAGATGGAGGCAGCAGTAGACCAACAACTCCTGTGTTCTCTGAGCTAAAATTATTGATTTTGTAAATGGAGTTTGGTTGGTTTGGACAAAATGACTTTGCCATTTATATAACAGTGATTTCCTGTCAGAAAAGTCTGTCAACATGCAGCCATTACTGATGAAACTCCAGAGACAAAAGAGAACACTTCAGAAACCAGAAACCACACACACACACACACACACACACACAGGAACCAAGAATGTCTGTGATGAAGAAACTTCTTACTCAACATTTATTACACAATTACTGTACACACACACACACACACACACACACACACACACCTGACATTGGCTGAACAGGTACGGCTGTTTCTTCCCAGCAGTCTGTTCGGGCGCCAGCCACTGTAGAGCTGTCGCTGTTGGAGACGTCTCATAGGTCACCTCCACGATCACATGCTGCCCTCTGATAGGTCCAAATGTAAACATGTTAGGTGTATATTATTTTCAAAAGATGTCACATGACAAAAAGGAAATGGAGGTGACCTCACCTAGAGAGGTCAAAGGGCAACATGATGTCCAGAGGAGTCCCCTTGAAGCTGTGTTTGGGGCCCATTGTAAAGTTTGCCGCCTGTCCATTAGCGCTCACAGAGACGATCTTCAGGTCTCTGGTATCCAAAGTCTGCAGCAGATAAAAAACACACTTTTACTAATAAGCTTCTGATTAATGTCAGACCTGCAAAGTCAGCACTCAGGACCTGACACACACCTGCTGATAAACACTCACCTGTCACACTCCGAACTCAGACTGCACACCTGAACTGACACACCAGCCTTCAAATCAAAGTCCAACACAATAAAACCTCAGTGAGTTGAATCTGAGCTACATAACACCAAACTCCATTCAAAAATATATGAATTTTAAGTCTGTACTGACACACTCGAATCAAAGTCCACCATAGTTCAGTCTCAGTAAGACCATTCTGTCTTTAATCAGAGCTACGTCACACCAAACTCCATTCAAAATCTGAGTTTACGCACCTGTACAGACAAAGCAGGCTTAAAAACAAAGTTCAACACAATGCAACCTCAATAAATTCAGTGTGTTATTAATCTGAACTACGTCACACCAAACTCCATTCAAAAATATACAGATTTTGCTTAAATCAACAGATTTTGCTTATTACCTCTAAATACATCTAACAAAACACATCTAAATTATTTTTACAAAGTCTGAACCAACCATTTATAATAAACAACCTGATTTCTATAACTTTTGTTCCATTGATTAAACCTAATTAAATTCATTTTCAAGTAAAGTCAAGTCCACGACCACACAGCCTCAGAACATAACTGTATAACTGGTTTTGATGGATAATTAATTAAATTTAATATGACCTGTTGCCTTTATCCCCTGAGGGCCTAGAGTCACACCAAAGTCCAGTCAGAAATTAAGCAATTCTAAATCAACTGACATTCAGCTGTTAAAATTAAATCCAACAAAAGAACTACGTTGGGAAAAGTTTAACAGCTCATGAAGTGAGTTGAGATGAATTAAAGAGCAGCAGGTAAAGGATTGAAAAACATCTTATCGAACATTTATGAACCATTAGATCATAATTAATCTCCAGATTTATTACAGTTAAACTCTGGACTGTTAGAGGATCAGTGATCACAAACATTTACTGTTTATTATTAAAGAGTTATAATATAGACCATCAAAATTATGTTTGTATTAAACCTTTATAACAGGTTTCATATCAAACTCCAGTCAAAAACTGAGCAATTTCAGAATAGAATAGACCTCATTACCGCTAATGTAAGACTTTTTGAGCAAAACGCTGATGGAATTAACTAAAACTTGACAACGGTGGATTAAATATCAAATGAATCAAGGTGAGAAAAGTTTCATAAACGGTGAACTGGATTCAACTGAATTAAAGAGCAACATCTATCAACACATTTCTAACAGACGGCAAGATTTCTACAGATTTTAGTATTCTGACAGGTAAATTCTGCTCATTCAACTGCAAAATGAATGTCCCCTCTGCTGTTCCCCTAATAACCCTAACCCCACTCTGATCTCAGGTGAACACACCTGTTCTGCCTTCAAACCAAATCCAGCATCACACAGACCAATAAATTCAGTCTTACTGATAACAGAATCATCAATACAGTTTTGATCAGATAAGTAAGTGAAATCAATATGAACTGTTGGGCCTGGAGTCACGTCAAACTCCAGTCAGAAACTTAACAATTTTAAACAAAGACACTATGAAATCTAACAAATAAACAAAGTTTAAATAAGTCTCATAAATGAAGAGCTGAGTAATGCCGAATTAAAGAATGATATGTAATGAATTCAAAAAACGAATTACTAAATACTTATGAACAATTAAATCACGCTTCATCTCCACATTTCTTTAGAATTTGACACTTTGACAACCAGTTTCTGTTTATTAAAGTTAAACTACAGCAGGACAGCTGTCAGGAGATCGACGCGTTCAGTGTATTACGCTGCAATGTTTCACACCAAACTTCATTCAAATTCTGTCCGTTTCTAACCTGACGTTGAGTTTAACGAAATGACCCCTTCAGGGACCATGAACACGGTGTGAAATCAGATCACTCAATGAGTGAATGAGCCGTTAGCTGAGAGGCTAACACGCAGCGGAGCACCGGGCTCCGGTAACGTTACCAGAGTGTTGAATCGGTCCTCCAGAGCCTCCACGGTGAGCGCCACCTTGGCTTTTATCACGCGTCTGTCGAAGTCCACGTGCAGGTGGAGGTTCAGGTGTTTGGTGACGCACCTGGTGGAAGAGGAGAAGGAGCAGGGGTCCATGATGTGATCTGTCCGGTAACAACGGAGAGACTGAAGCCACCGTCACACTGACACCCGGTAGAGCATCACCGGAAACTGCCCTACACACATCCTGTACATGGCCTTTCACAATAAAAGAGTCAGCAGAAAACACACGCTTTAATTTTGAAACATCAAATATTTGGAGAAGAGACGCCATAAAAACACAAAATACCTTTTAAAATTGTTCAAATTATTGATTAAAATGAGCTGCACGTTCATGTTTACATCCTCTTTCTCAAATATTTGAATTATACGCCTCCTGAATTCAAATTCTTCTTCTGTTTTTAGCATTTAATCCGTCATCGTGTTTCTGTGGAGGACCAATACTGACAAAACTAAAAATTAATAAAGAAATGACTCAATAAATACATTTATGATGATGTCATTGAATGCACCAAAATAATATCATAAATAAATAGGCAAAATTTAAATTCATTAAACAATAAATAAAATAGATATTTCTGTTTTATTTGTTTTTTGTTTCATTTACCATTGCATTCATCCTCCTGTTCATTTATTTACTTAACCATTTAATTTTCTATGTTGTTGATTAATTAACTTATTTAAAAGAAATAATGTAGTAAGCCATGATGATCAACTAATCAGTGAAAAGTTGACCTTATGATGCATTTTGTAGAACTACATACAAACATTTAAAAAGAAAATACAGAAGTAAATAAATTTGGTGGAATACATTTACAGAAATAAATATATAAAAAGATAAATAAAAGAATTAATAGAAAATCAATCAGTAAAGTTGGAAAGTAAATAAAAAGGAAAATTAATGGGAAGATAAATCAATAATAAATTATACATAAATGGAGCAATCCAAAGATCCAAAAGTGCCAAAATTTAAAGTAAATATTTGAAATAAATAAATAAAAGCACGATGAATTCAGATGCTATTAAATTCACCAAAAATAATATTACAAATATTTGTATCAATTCATCTGTTTGTTTACTTTACCATTTAATTTATTATTACTATTATTATTATTATTTTATTTTAGTGTAGTGCACCAGGCCGCCATCTTGCAGCAACATGTTGATCAACCAGCAGAGTGAAAGTTTTTCCCATGACACACTTTGAACAACAGCCTCTCACTGACACTGCAGGAAAAAGAAATACATGAAGAACAACAATACACATGAAAAAATCAAATTGTTCATTAAAAACACATAAACTAATAAAGAAAATGTAAATAGGGGAATTAATACGGTAAACAAATACAGATGCAAATTAAAACAGAAATATCAATTCATTTCTCATTTTAGACATTAATTTATTTTAATATTATTTGTGGTGTATCAGTTTCACTTTATTGTAATCCGACCTTTACTCAGGTGTTGGTGCAACACACATGACAAACAGTACATACACACACACACACACATATACACACAAATATAAACAACAGGACGACAACAGTAAACAGAATGGTAGCTGTATGCACGTAATTAATAATAATATAAATATGTTTGGATTTAACATAAATAAAGTAAAATGTGTTTGTGGCTGAAAAATAAAACACAAAGGATTATTTACAGTGTTGCAGTGCCTCGTGTCCTCCAGCAGGGGTCTCCCTCTGTCTCCCGGTGTCTCCCCGGACCAGCCGTCATCTCAGTGTGTGTCTGTCAGTGATGGAGGAGCGGAGCACCGGAGGATGGAGGACGGACGTGAGGGAGCTCTGATCTGGTCGTGATGAACCCTTTTGAAGGCTCCGGGTCTCCCCGTCATGAAGAGGCGGACAGCGGGGACAGCCGGTGTCCGTGGGCCCGTTTCTCCGCCTGGTTCGAGTGTGTGTGTGTCGTTACCTTCGACCTGGAGCTCGGACAAGCCATAGAGGTACACAGAGCGGCGCTAGCTTAGCATCGTTAGCATCGTTCACTGTCATCTTATTATCAGGGTTCAGTAAATGATCTGAACAGACTCATCGCATCCACCAGAAAACATCGATGATTTAAGTACCAGGTATCAGTACAGCTCTTAATTCTGATGATCACAGCTGCACCAAACTCCGTTTAAAAAAAATTGAAAAAAAAAAAAAAAGACGGTTTCGGCAAATGCAGCTTTTGGTAAACAATGATTTACATCCTGCTAAATCAAACTGATACTGCTGCTGAATTCGGCGTACATCAAACTGCATTTATGAATTAAATAAATTCTTATAACTTTTTACTGCAACTCTTCAGATTGTGTAATTAAAAGGGGGATTAAATAAATGTAGATTTTGTTAAAATGTCTGGTGTTGAAACAATAATTTGTGAGCCGAAGTGAACATTATTATCTCAGCCTTTGTTCAAAGTATACTGTGAAATTTTACAAATTGGCAGAGGCAGATTCTTGTTAAATCTGCAAAAGTTTAAATTGAATTTGGCGTAGGCCTGTTCTCTTAATGACTGCCTGCAACTAAAGCTGTCAGGTGCCTGTATTAATCGTTAGTGTTGGGGACAAAACTGCATTTGAAAAACTGACAGTATTTTAAAATCCCCTTCCATTTTGTCAGATTCACAAATTGTATCAAAGATATTTTAGACTGAAATAATTTTGAGAGTCTGTTGTTGAGTTTGGCATGTAACCAGTCCACCAAACAACATTTATGAATTTGAACTTCACTTGATTGTGTAAACTTCTGCTCCTTACTCAGATAATTGTTGGAATTAAAGAGGGAATCAGTTTAGACTTTGTGGAGAGGAGGGCAGCTGTTCAGATGAAGGTTTGTAAACCAAAGTAAACTTTCTTCTTGTGACATTTTACAGTCTGGCTGCAGGCAGCAGTGTGTTAAATTAGCAGAATTTTGAATGTAAATTGGTACAAGTTGTTTCTCTGTTGTTTTTCTCAGCTGGTGTATCCTCAGGATGTGAAACTCACAGAAAAGGAGGTAATTATTGATTGAACATGTTTGTCTTATTGATTGATTGATTGACATTAATACATTCATTGATTATAGATTTATTGATCATATTTCTTATTTGTTCTTAGAAAACAAGCATCTGCTACCTGTCCTTCCCTGACTCGTACTCAGGTAAATTCAGATGTCTAACCAATACTAAAGCACTGCATGGTTCTGTATGGTTCTGTATAGTTCTGTGTAGTTCTGGTAATTCTGTTCTGTACTTAGAGGTCAGAGGTGTGTTCTTCCCTTCATTTCCCAGGATGCCTCGGGGACACTCAGTTCAGCTTCAGGTTACGTCAGTCGGTCGGTCGCAGAGCGTCCAGGTTCAGAGAAGACGTTTACAACAGAGACGCTCCTGTCACCCTGCAGGTGAGCTAATGCATTGATCAGTTATTAATCAGTTTGTCTGATTAGTTTGACTGGATCTTTAAGACGTAGTTTCCTGCCAGAGGGCACAGCTCAGAGCAGCTGATCATCATCTTGATCCTCTGTGATGTCATGATGTGTCTCCTTGTGTCTCCGCAGACGGAAGTGTCCCATTTCTTTGGTTATGTCTATTTTAGACAAGTGAAGGACATCTCAGTGAAGAGAGGATACTTCCAGAAGGTCATAGATACACCTGGTCAAGCTGCTCACACCTGCTCTACCTACTCAGATCACAATTGTGCACATCTGTTCACTCCTGTTCTTAACTATAAACTTTTCAGTTTGATTGACAGCTGTGTGGTCATGTGACTCTCTATGTGTTGGTCTCCAGGTTACCGTACACTCACCTGTTCACACCTGCTCACGGTCATGTGATTCTGTGTGTGTGTGTTTCAGTCCCTGGTGTTGGTCTCCAGGTTACCGTACACTCACCTGTTCCACTCGCTGCTGCAGATCATTGCTCCAGAGTTCTTTGAGAAGCTCGAGCCCTGTCTAGAAGCAGGTGATGATGTCATGATTACATCATTATCATGGACGAATCATGGCATCACCTGACATCTTGTGTCGTTTTCACAGTTTGTAATGAGATAGACCAATGGCCTTCACCCGTACCTGGACTGACCCTTAACCTGCCAGTGATGGGCGTGGTCTTACAGGTGAGAAGAGAGGGCCGTGGCCTCAAAGGTGTTTTAGGTCGATGGAATTTCTTGAATCTGTTGGTATTTATTTACATAAAATATTTTTGTTTCAGGTGCGGATTCCTTCAAAAACGGACAAGCCAGGAGGAAGTCCAGTGAGACAGACGGCTCGAGAGGTCAGGAAGAGGAAGTGATTCTTTATTAACAAACTGAGCCTGAACGCCCAATAAAGTTAATAAAGTTTTTTTATTTCCTCCTCAGGACCTCCTGCCAGCTCCGACTCTGCTGCCCACCATCCACGAACTGGACCTATTCAAGTGCGTCCTCTCTTCTTCTTCTCATTATTATTATCATTATTTTCTACTTCATCAAAAAATGCTTGAAGAACATTCAACAGAAACACATTTGGACTTGTGATCAGGTGTTTCCAGTCGGTCCTGATCCACCTGCAGATACTCTGGGAGCTCATGTTGCTGGGGGAACCGCTCGTCGTCATGGCGCCGTCTCCCACCGTCTCCTCAGAGACCGTGCTGGCTCTCGTCAGGTAACTGGAGTCACAGTAGTTCAGGGCATGACTTCACCATCTACTGTCAGCTCAGACGGTTATGATTATTGAGCTCCTGTGAGCCAATCAGAGAGCAGTAGTTGTATTGTTGCCATGGTAACAGAGTGTCCTCTCTGTGTTTCTCAGCTGCATCAGTCCTCTGAAGTTCTGCTGTGACTTTCGTCCATATTTCACCATCCATGACAGCGAGTTCAGGGAGTACACCACCAGGACACAGGCCCCGTGAGTACCACACACACCTGGACTCATCTGAACACACACCTAAACACACTTGGACTCACCTGTCTGTCTGTCTTACCTGTGCAGACCTAACGTGGTTCTGGGTGTCACCAATCCATTCTTCATTAAGACTTTTCAGAACTGGCCTCATGTGGTCCGACTGGGAGAAATCAAGATGGCGGGTACGTTTATCTTCATGATAATGATGATGATGTAGTGATGACATCACAGTCTCAGGTAACCCTTTGCCTTGCAGGTGATTTACCTAAACAGGTGAAGGTGAAGAAACTGTCCAAACTGAAGACACTGGACACTAAACCAGGTGACATGACACACTTAATTAAACACTTTTATTTTAAAAGTAAATGTTGTTTAGTAGTAACAGTTGACTCCCTGTGTGCAGGGATCTACACGGCGTACAAAACATTTCTACACAAAGACAAAGTTCTCATCAGACGACTGCTCAAGGTGAACAGACACCTGGAGACGTCACTTGTCTGTCTCTTACCTATCTGTCTCTATCTCACCTGTCTGTCTCACCCATTTGTCTTCTCTGACACCTGTCTGCTTCACCTGCCTGTTCGTCACCTGTCTGTCTCTGTCTCACCTGTCTGTCTCCCTCCTGTCTGGCTCACCTGTCTCTCTCTGTCTTACCGGCCTCTCTCTCACCTGTCTGTCTCACCTGTGTGTCCTCAGGGTATCCAGAGGAAGCGTCCATCGGAGGCTCAGAGTGCCATCTTGAGGCGACATCTGTTGGAGCTCACTCAGAGCTTCATCATCCCTCTGGTGAGACAACAGCCAATCACATGGCTCCAACATGTCACATGATGTGTAACTGACAGTGGTGTAAAGTAACCGAATACATTTACTCCAGTACAACTTTGACAAACTTGTACTTTACTTCAGTATTTCCATTGTATGCCACTTTTTACTCCACTACATCTGTTTGATACTTGTAGTTACTAGTTACTTTTTATATATTACTAATCTACCCAGTAGTAAACAAAGTATCTCATATTGTTTCCACATTTACTTTTGTACATTTTGATGATAAAACTTCTGTACAGCTGCTTAAAGTGACAGTTCACCCAAAACTGAACTTTCCCTCAGTGTCTCCTCCTCCTGTTCTGATGTGAGGATGATGAAGATCTCCAGTTTATAAAACTCTCCTGGAGCTTCAGCAGAAAACTGAACTGCAGACAAATCCAGAACAACTGAAGTGAACGGTGACCAGTTTAAAATGTAAAATAAGAACAAAAAAAAAAAACACCAAATAAGCCGTGACATTAAAATTTGACCCCAAAAGACGCCATTTCCACCATGTTTTTAGTCTAAATATCAGCTGTAGCCTCTCAGACCTGATCCTCGTCCACATGCCTGAAGCAGGTCACAGGCTCTCGACCAAACGACGCGACTGCAGCAAAGAAATGATGTTCCTCTTCTGTGTCGAAGTTCTTGGGACATTTTCTTCTTTGTTGAAAGTTTGTGAAGTCAACTGTGTGCATAACAAGTCACTGTTTGTGACTCACTTCCAGGTAGCATGTAAACACAGGTGTGAAGGTATCGCGAGATCTCTTGTGTCCCGACACTTGGGCAAAATGTCATTTTTGGGTGAACTATTGCTTTAGACAAATTGTGAGTGAAGTTTGGTGTGAAACAACTGAGAAAAAGTCTTAAATAAAACTGTAGGTCATGAAGAAGAAACAGATTTTAATGTTTATAACTCAGTTTATCTCAGACAGAACAAATGTGAAATTAACAAGAACGTCCAAATAACTCAGAATTTATTGTGAACAGAGTTTCATTAATTTTATAAAGTGTCTTCTCAGTCAGTGACTCTCAGAATCAAGTGTTTTTTGAATGGAGTTTGGTGATGTTGTGGTAGAACGGTGAAATCAGTGGAAACGGGCGTCTTCAGGACAGAATTCACAAAAATCATCTCTTTACTTTTTAAACTTTAAAGCGTTCATCATGTGATGTGATGGGATGACTCATCATGTGTTTGTCCAATCACAGAGCAGTAATCCCTGTGTCTCATCTGTCAGGAGCGGTACATGGCAAGCCTGATGCCTCTGCAGAGATCGGTGACACCCTGGAAGGTAAACAGGAAGTGGATTATGATCTGTGATGACCTCACAGTGATTTAATCAGCGATGTCATCAGTGTGTGTGTTCAGACTCCTCCTCAGATCCGACCGTTCAGTCAGGACGAGTTCATGTCGACTCTGGACCACACGGGGCCACAGCTCACCTCAGTGCTCAAAGGTGATTGGATGGGACTGTACAGGTGAGTCGCTCAGGTGTCCACAGGACAGACAAATACAGAGACAGTAGAATTACGTATAGAATTAGCTTTGCATTTCATCAGCATAAGAACATGTTCTGTCCTGTCTAATAAATGAATAATTTAGTAAATTTAATGAATAAAGTTGTAACTTTGAGTCAAACACCTTCAGCTGTAGGAAGCTTAAAGCTCGTTAATTGTCTTGATCTTTATGTTCTCAGGCGTGTTTTCATGACAACAAAGTAAATTCACTTTTAGTATTTCTGTCCTTTTTGTTGGACAGGAAGTTCTTCAGGTCTCCAAACTTTGACGGTTGGTACCGACAGAGACACAAAGAGATGACTCAGAAACTGGAGAGTCTCCACCTGGAGGTCATCTGTGACGCTGTGAGTTACTGCACTGATGTTTACCTTGGGGTCCAGGGACCAGCAGGGGTCCTGTTGTGGGTTGTAGAAGGTCAGCAGCAGAATTTTCTAACTTTTATTACAATTTCTCTGGTCAGGACCTGCTGGGTTGGACCAAAGACAAGTCTGAGGTGGAAATCGTTGACTTGATCCTGAAGCTTAGAGAGAAGCTGGTGAGTGAATCTTTGCTGACAGGCGACTAAACTTAACGACACTGAGAGGAAAACCTCAGATTTATGAGAGAAATGTTGAACAGTTTGAGATAAAGTGAAAGAAATTGAAGAAAAAGTCACCTTCAGCAAAAAAAAACAGTCCCTCCAGGAACCTGCGATCGCAACAATTCACACAAATTCAACCAGTCGCTGTGAATTCTGTGCAACCTGGAATTTTGTCCAAACTCTGCAACTTTTACGCAAATTCAACCAATCATTGTTTTTTTTTGTTTTTTTAAGGTTATTTTTTGGGCTCTTTGCCTTTATTTAGATTGGACAGCTCAAGATATGACAGGACTGATAGCCTCAACACCCCCCCCCCAATCATTGTTGATTCCTGTGAGTTCCACCAATCATAGCAGTCCTCTGTGAACAAGAACTTCTTCATTTTCAAATAAAGCAGATTTTTATATTTGTTGTAATTCTGAGCCTTTTTGGTCTGAGGTTAATGAGAAAACTCAGAACAGAGTGCAGTTTTGTTCTCCCTGGAACAAGTTCCCTTCAATTTCTAATGAAATATACCAAAAAATTTAAACTTTCTTTTACAATTTTCCTTTGTCCCACAATTTAATTGCAAAAAATGCCTAAAAGCATCGCATTGCAGTTTTTTTTTTTTTTTAAAGCTGCTGTGAAATTGTGGAGGGACTGAAAAACATGATGGACTTTATTAAACTAAAGGCCTGATGACTGATTTGACCTCATTTCACATTTGACTGTTAAGAGGTTTTAAAACTCGTCACTAATTAAACTCATCAGTGAAACTCTGACATTGTGTGTGTGTGTGTCTGCTGCAGACTGACTGAGTGTGTTTTCCAGGTTAAAGCTCGACGGCAGCAGCTGCAGGTGAAGGACAGCGTTTTGGACAAACTGGACGCTTTTATAATCTCCATCATCAGCTCACTGCCCGAAGACCTGCAGACTGTCCTCGACACACGCTGACTGAAGACCTGCAGACTGTCCTCGACACACGCCGACTGAAGACCTGCAGATTGTCCTCGACACACGCCGACTGAAGACCTGCACTGTCCTCGACACACGCCGACTGAAGACCTGCACTGTCCTCGACACACGCCGACTGAAGACCTGCAGACTGTCCTCGACACACGCCGACTGAAGACCTGCAGATTGTCCTCGACACACACACTAAAGAGACACTAAAGAGACACTAAATGAACAGAGTTGTCACTGACAAACCCTGACAGCTGCTCAGTTCACCTGCATCACAGAATAAATTCAGTAAAATGAGTTTTGACTCTTTCAGAAATGAACTCAACATCTTGATGCCTTCATAAGATTCATTAGGTTCAGATAAAGTTAGGATTTATTAAGTTGGGCTTAAGTTAAGTTAAAAGTGTGAATCTTTTCATCCAGCTGCTGCAGAGACGAAGCTTCTGTTTGTTTTCCAGCTGCTGAATGAAATCGAACATTCTGAGAATTAATGCAAGAAAATTTAGTCAATAAAGAAAAAACTATGACTAAGAGAATGACTTTCCTCAAATATTGCAACTTTTTTCCTGTAATACGACTCTCCTGAAAACACTAGAAATGACTTTATTCTCTTAAATTCTCCCAAATAAAACAACTTAATTAAATTTATTCTCAAAATGTGACAGATATTTTCATTGAATATTTGACTTTTTTCTGTAAATATTAGGATGGAATTTTCCTTGTTAACTGTCGAACGTCAGAGACGAGGTTATTTTCTGTCACTTTCAGCTTTTCACACGTTTGTTCACATTATGGAAGATTTATAAAAGCTGTTTTAATAAAAATCCAACAGACATTCTTTGATGTTTTATTATTATTATTATTATTATTATTATGTACACATTATTATAATGAAAACCTGTTGGATTTTTATTGAAAAAATAAGTCTTCATTATGACATCATCAGAGTTGAACACTGAACACAGAGCTGTTATTTTTCTATCACAGCTGAACTCAGTGAATGTAACTCACACTAATAATAGTAATTATAATGTTTTGCTTTTTGTTTTTTCTTCCAGTCTGTAAATATTTCATTTTGCTTTGCAAATAAAACCTGAATCACGTTCACATTACATTGTTTTATGTTATTTCTTCTAAAAACAGAATGCAGTTATTAGAACTTAATCACTAGTTGAAAAATAGGTCCAAACAAAGGTGGACGTACTCGGACATGGACATACGCCCGGGTGCTCCACATGTTTGCACCTATTTTTCAAGTTTCAATTAAAAATTTTATTTTCATTATCTAGCAATCTGTTGATCATTTTCTCCATTAATCAATTAGTTGGTTGTTCTCAGCACTAACACAGCAGCTGTGATGGTATTGGGTTATTTGAAGCGACATGCTGCCATCACTGACGTCTTCTTCAGAGACGTCCCTGCTTATTTCAGTGAGACGATGCCAAGACACATTGTGGACGTGTTCCAACAGCGTGTCTTCATAGTAAGAGTTCGATTACGTCCAAACACATGAATGAATGAACGTGAATGAAGCAACCTGAGTTTGTGAAGCAGAAAAAAATAGTTTAATTTCAACACGAGAATCAAAAATATACATATCAGTGATGTGAAGATTAAAAGTTAAAAGTTAACTCACAGTGACTCTCATAGATTACAGTTTATATATTCATATATATTTACACACAGTTCAGATCAAGCTCCGCTGATACAAACCAAACTTCATTCATTTTTCTTTAAATTTAAACCTCAGATGATCATCAGGAAACAACAGTCCCTTCATATCAATTTATAGATTTATAAATCTATAAATCTAGAAGCTCTGATGAGTGTGAGGTCAGAAAGAGATATAAATACACGTGACAGTTTCTTCTTCAGATGTTTTTTATCTCTTGCTGGCACTCCACCACGGCGCCCCCTGCAGCCTCATGACAGCGTGTTTTTCCTGCGGGCTGAAGTGCAGGATGGTCAGGATGGCGGTGAGTGTCTGCTGTCGCCCGCTGGCGTCCTGCAGCGTCAGGAACTTGTAGATGACATTCTTCAGGTACTCCATGTTGGCGCCCTCTCTGCTCTGGTCTCGGATTAGCTTGTCGAGCTGTCCCCGCAGCGTAGACACCTCCTCCTCATGGCGCTCTCCGTTGGCAATGAGCCGGGCCTGCAGCTGGTGGAGGTCGTCCTCCAGCCGGTGTTTCTGCCGCCGCAGCCCGCCCACCTCCACCTCCCTTCTAGCCAGCTGCTCGGCATACAGCAGCAGCGTGGGCTCATTGGGCGTGGCCTGTCGCAGGGCCTGGCTGATGATGTCACCCTCGCCATCTGGGGAGTCGTGCGCGTCATCGGCCATCTTGTCATGGTCGTGGCCACAGCTGAGCGCGGCGGCGGCAGCCCGCAACCTCTCCAGCTCTTGGTCTTTCTCGTCCAGCAGCGCCATGGTCCTCTCTCGCTGTTTGTGGAGCTCCGCCTCTAGGCGCACCAGGTCGTCACGGTGCAGCGCTTCCAGCCGCTCCACCTCTTGTTTGTGTGTCTGCTGCAGCGCGGTGGTGGCCTGCTGACGTTCATCGAGCTGATGGTGGTGGCGAGCCTCGGCCTCATCGCTCTGGATCCTCAGGTTGATGTACTTTTCCTTCAGCTCCGCCAGCTGGTCCCGCACCTCCTCCAGCTCCTTCGCCTGGCAGCCATCTTTGGCGTTCTTATTCTTCAGCACCACCTGCGCCCGCAGCTTGTAGCGCTCAAACTCGTCTTTCAGCTGCCGCAGCTCCTGCTGGTAAAAGAGTGCTGAGCGCGTGTCCCCACCCACCTCGGCCTCCACATCCTGGATGTTCTGATCTGGGTTCTTCTGTGCTGCCAGCAGCAGCAGCTTCTTCACCTTCTCCAGCTTCTCCTTCAATGCGCCGACATCCAACTGAGCTTCATCCACACTCAGGTCGCAGCTCGACCTGCTGGAGGCGGCGATGGCGAGCGTCTTGTTCTCCGTGTCCAGCTGCAGGATGCGGTCTCTGAGTCTCTGGGCCATCTGTTGGTCCCTCTGTCTCGTCTTCTCAGAGGAGCCCAGCAGCTCAGACAGCTCAGAGACCCTCTGCTCCAGACCCGAGACCCTCAACTCTGCACACTGAGCACGCTCACGAGCGCGCTCCTCCGCCTCGCATGCCTGCAGGGACACAGAGAGAGATGTGAGACAATGAAGACAGAAGACAGAGGAGGACGTGAACTGGTCTTCTGACAGCAGGAAAACAATTTTACCCGAATTCAGTAAGATTTAACCTGAGATTAGTCTGATATAACCTGATTTAGATTTAACTTGAGTTTAATTAGACTTTTCTGGTCTCAATGTGGAAATGTTAGTAAGTCTAGACCTGATTTTAGTTGTTTTTTGTCTCAGGTTTTAGTTCTAGTCTTAATCTCAGGTTTACCTTCTTGGTCTCCATGGTGATCTGTTGCTGGAAGTGGTTTTTCAGCTCCGTTAATTCTCGCTGCAGTTCATCCACTCTGGGATCTGGTTTCTTCTGGTCCTCCTCAGCAGTCTGCAGCCTCCTCCTCAGCTCGTCTCTCTCCTCCCTCATCTTGTTCAGGTGAGCCTCAGACTCCGCCTCCCGGTCTACGGCCTGCGATGTGACAAGGATTGTGGTGTTGGCATCCTGTAGGCGGAGCTCTGCGTCCTGTCGCAGGTCTCTCTCCTGCTGCAGGATTTTCTGCAACTCTCTCAGCTGCTGGACGTGGTCTCCCTGCTCCTGCTCCCTCTCGTGCTGCTGTGTGATGATGCGAGCGCGGCTCTCAGCCAATTGCTGCTGTAGAGCGTGAATCTCCACCTCCTGCTGCGCCGTCACAGTGGCCAGGCGCTCCTGCAGCTCCTCCAACTCCTGCTTCAGCTGACGCTTGTCGGCCTGGAAACTCGCCTCCATCCGAGACTTCTCCTGTGTGACCGTGGCAAGGGCGCCGGTGAGCGTGCTCAGCTGGCTCTTCAGCTGGGCAACTCGGCGGTCCACCTCCAAGCTGAGAGTGGGCGTGGCCTGTTGCTGCTGATCTGCCCCCATGCTGCTGCTGTCTGAGCTGCCTGCATCAGGGTCAGACCTCAGAGGCTGCAGGAAGAAATCATGACACGTTATACTGCTGCATCGACCACAAGTACAACTTCCTGCTGCACGCCAACTGCATTCACTGTCGTGTAATCGCATTCATCGAATTCTAATCTGATCAATCACTCTAGGCACATTCATCTCACACGAGTTGTATTTGTTTCAGTGTTCAGTTGTTGTAGTTCAATAAAAGTGAAATGACGTTGATCTGTTTGCTGTTGATTTTTTTGTTTGTTTGTTTGTTTTCCACATTTTGGTGACTAAACTCACCGATGCTCTCATCATCATCCTGAGTTGCAGTTGCCTCTTTATTTTGTTGCTGTGAGTAAAGTTTTAAAAACGCACCCCTGAGCTGGATCTTCCTCCTGGTTCTCCCTGGTCCTCCTCGCTCTGGTCCCCTCTAGTGGTCTCACTGGGTGTGTCCATAGATGCCGCTGTGTCAACACTGTCCTCGCTGTGCATCGAGCAGCCGTCCTCAGGTAGCTCCGGGGCAGTGGCGGTGTTGTGGCCCTGCTGGCTCAGCTCCACCTCCTGGGTCACGCTCAGGACCTTCAGACTAGCCTCCAGAGCCTCCTTCTCCTTCAGGAGACTCTTGTAGGCCCGCACCACATCCTTAAACCGGGTCTGGTACTGAACCAGCTGCTTCTTCTGGGACTCGATGGTATCCAATAAGTCCTTCCTGCTGGGACCGCCCCCAAAACTCATCCCAAACTTCTCCATGACTCTGATTGGTCCACCAGAGTTGGATCAGATTAGACCAAGACTAAAATTAAATTAAAGATAGGATTAATACCTGTAATCTGAAAAGTAACTAGTAACTAAAGGTGTCAGTCAGAAGTAGTGCAGTTAAAAGTATTAATATGGAAATAAAGTTCAAGTACCTCAGATTTGTACGACAGACTGGAGGTCTGTGAGGGTCAGACTGGATCCATCTTCATCATCTTCATCATCATCATCAGAACTGGTTCAACTGGGACTGATCATGGTGGAAAGACTCAAAGTGGGTTTGGTGGTTCCTCAAGAGACACAAACAAACAAACAGCTGGACTTTAACATCAGTTTGTTTCAGACATCAGGTGTCAAAGACTTAAATTACATTTAATAATCACTTAATAACACGACTGATCATTAATGAGTCGTAAACATTTGTAATGACAAAACTGATCTCAGCACCTGTTGCTTATCTTCTGTTAATTACAGCTGATTAACTTGTTTACTAATTAGTCAAACAGAGAATCTTTTCTTTTACTGAGACAGAGTCATTCTCTACTGATGATTTCTCACATTGATAAATTTAATAAACGATTAATCAAAACATCATCAACAGATTACAGTTTTTGTTTTTTTCACTTGTATTAACATGTAGAAAGACAAAAATTAAATCACTTCAGTGCTGTTGACATTAAATAATGAAAGAGAAGGAGTGAAGAAGTTTCAGACATTTTGTTTCTCTGATCTTTGAACCCGTCTTTAGAAAGATTTAATTCAACAGTCTAAGTTATTTTTATTTCATTACTGATTAATCACAATTAATGTTTGAGTTTATCATAGTATTTTGCCTGAAATTCTAATTCTTCCCCATAATCTGTCAAATCATATAACAATCCACATTTATCAACTATAATTTATTATAGGAATAATCAATAATAATATAAATGTTGAATTATTGGCCCTGATATCTATCGCGCATCCACAGAAGGAGGTAAACTACATTTGTTTTGTTCAGAAGATTCTTTATCTCGTTTTTAATCTGTTCGTCTGAAGTGAATAAACATAAAGAATCTGTGAAACAGACTTTAGTTAAAGCTTAACGTTTATGACCAAACAGCGACATTTATCTGCAGTGTTCTGCGGTTCTTACCTGATAAACGTCCGTCAGCAAACAAACAGACGAGCTGCAGATTTAACGAGCACAAACACACCGGAAACGTCTTTTGTTACCTTTAATTCATCGGTAAGTAAAAAAAATAAACCCAGAGTTTACTGTGAGGAGCTGCTGACTGTCAGCTAACAGCCGCCATGTTGCTCTGAGCCGGAAGTGGAGCCGGACCAGGAGGGGTTAGGAGGCGGGAATGTGCTGCTGCATTCACTGCAGTCGGGAAAATACACAGTATTTGTTTTTGCGTTCTAAAAGTAAAGTTATCAGCATTTACCAGTGCTGTAACTGTTTATATTTCAATATTCAATAAAGTTTGGTGAGACATTTTATTTGTAACATTTATCATTTACAATCTTTTTATTGCAAGTATTTTATTTTTTAAATAGATATTCTGAAAACCTATTTCAAAGTGTGATTTTTATCTAATGAATGAAATTTATAATAACAACTCATCCCTCACAAATATTTGCATTTCTTACATATAAGTGTGTTTTAACTTTCTTAGATCACAGATGCAATTTTATATATTTTCAGAAATAACATCCTTCATCATCAAATGCAAAACATTTTGAGTTGAAGCCTCCAGTGTTTATTTTATTTGATTTTATTTCATGATTTGTTGTTGTAAGGTTTTTTTTTTTAATAGTTATTATTTTTGCAGTTGTTAATTTTCATCTTGATTATATTTGCTCAGTCTTTTATTGGAAGTTACAATTCTTGTTGAATTTGTGTTCCACAACTGTTTAAAAATAATTAATATTTGATGTTTGAATCTACAGTGTTTCCAGTACAACATGAACGCAACATTGTTCGTTGTTGTGTTGATAAAGTTTTGTTCAAACAGTGACGTCATTTGTTCCGCGTTGGCCTGGACGTGGCACCGAGGAGGAGCTGAGCTGCGCCCACTCTCCGCTCTAGTTCTCCGCTTTGGTTGTCCGCTGGTTCTCCCGGTTCTCCCGGTTCTCCCCCGCCTGTTGTCGGTTCTCTGTGCGGCTCGGAGAGCAGTCTGCCCCGGACTCACCTGTCTCACTGTCCCCGTCAGGGTTAGATCTGCTCCGGGATAAAATGGGTCTGACCATCTCCAGTCTGTTCTCCAGGTTCTTCGGAAAGAAGCAGATGAGGATCCTGATGGGTGAGAACAGCTAGCACAGGCTATGCTAACTGCTAACTGCTAACCGGCTGCTGAAAACAGCCTCTGAGACCGGCTGGTACTGTTCTCATTGTGTGATAGAGAACCGTTCTCATGTCTGAAGAACCTGCAGGTTAATATAAAACTACGACTTTAATAGAAAACGAAAAAACACAAGCTAACCGTGCTAACAAAGCTAGCTGAGGCTAAGCTAACAGAGAAGCTGCTAATTAACGGTCTGACAGTGTCAGTGTACCGGCTGCTTCTAACTCGTCTTTATCTGTGCAGTGAACTGTTGATGACCTGTAGTGAATATTTAAAGTTTGTCATCATGTGTAGTTAGTCTTTATCTGTCATCACAGGGTCAAATAATGTAGTTTTGTAGTTTATTTCAGAGTTCAGCTGATGTGTTGTTACAGTCCGTGTAACAGCTGCTTTTATGTGTTTGTCTCTACATCAAAGTTACATCAACTGTTGTTTAACTCTGAAGATAATTAAAGATTGTAATGTGTTATTAAAGTTAATACCATTAAAGTAAATGTTGTGTAAACCATACAGTCTATTTGATAATCGATTAAATGTTTTAAGTCATCAAACAAATTTAAGTCTCTGATTTCAGCTTCTGCATTGTGAATATTTTCTGGTTTCTTTTCTCCTCTCTGACACTAAACTGTAACCCTCAGGGCTGTGAGTAAAACAAGACATTTGAGGACGTCATCTTGGACTTTGGGAAACTCTGATCAACATTTTTCCATTTTCTGACATTTGAAAACAATAAACTATTAATCGATTAATTGAGAAAATAATCAACTGATTAATCCACTGTGAAAATAATCATTAATCGTCAGCTGCAGCTGTAGAAAGTATTTGTCATTTATAAAGTTTTAATGTGTATATGTTTTCAGTAAAATCATCAAGATAAAAAATGGTCAGGAACTTTGAATTATGCACTAATTAACTGTTATCAGAATTTATTGCTCATTCAGGTCGCAGTGGTTTGTCATTTTAAAAAATTGTGTCTCCATGAAAAAACTTTGGGGAACTCTGATCTAAACATTTACAGAGTGCAGCTGATGTGTTGTTGACTTTTGTTAATGTAATTTAAAACATACAGGGTGTCCACAAAGTCTCTTTACAATTTAAAAAAAATATTACAAAAGCAATTGATGAGATATGTTGATCAGATTTGTTCTATGTACTCAGAGGTTATCAAAGTTTTGAATCACATTGCATTTGTGTATTTCAGGTACCGTGTTGATGAACTAGGTTCTGTTACATAAACCCCTAAAAAATGGCTGCTCATCAACAAAAGGCACAATGTGTATCGTGGTTTATTGAAACAAAATCAGATACGTAGACTCAGCGAAACTACAGGATTAAGTCTGGAAGACGTCCATCGTCATGTCCGTCAATTCGTGCATGGCACAAGAGATTTATGGAGACGGGGACAGTGTTGGATAAAGGGAGGAAAGGGCGACCGAGAACATCTGAAGAAAACATCGATCGTGTTAGACAAGCCTTTGATCGTTCTCCTACAGTGTTCATCTGTTCTGCTGCCAGACAGTTGTCCAGACTTAATCCTGTAGTTTCACTGAGTCTACGTATCCGATTTTGATTCAATAAACCACGATACATATTGTGCCTTTTGTTGATGAGCAGCCATGTTTTAGGGGTTTATGTAACAGAACCTAGTGGACACCCTGTATTTCACATCCAAACTGGCCAAAAACACATTGGTTCAATATTGTTTTCATTTTGAAGTTGTTACAATGTGATCAATAAAAAAAAAAAAAATCTTTTCAGAAACAACTTTACTGATGTTAAATCCAACTTTATAAAAAATAATTTTTAGGACCTGTAAAATTGTATTTAAGACATTTTAAGGCCTATCATTCAGATTTTAGATATTGTAAGAAACTACAGAAATCATGTGTAGAGATGACGATTTGTGCTTTTACAAAATGTTTACATGATAGGATTTTTGATCAATAATCATCAATAATGTGGAAAAAATGACTAAGTGGGTAAAGGAAAATAAAAGAACAGCCAGAACAGTCTGATGAGTTTCCTCACTTTACTGTAACGCAGCCTTTAAAACCAGCAAAGGTCAACATGTATAAACATATCCAAAATCTAAGACAATATCTGATATAATATCAATATATCTACCTGCTGTGATCGGCACATGTTGGACAGTATACACGATGGATTCTGATTGGCTGATATCAGGCTCATCATGTCGGTCTGTCTGTAGTTTGAACTGTACTAAATGATTGTAAAGTGAAATTAAACGTGTTGTTTAAGTTTTACAGTGTGATATTTGTTGTGTTTCAGTGGGTTTGGATGCAGCTGGAAAAACTACGATCTTGTACAAACTGAAGCTGGGAGAGATCGTCACCACCATCCCAACTATTGGTAATAATCAATCAATAACACTCATATTGGCATGATCAGTTCTCACTGTTTTCTGTTTGCTCCTCATATCACCTGTCAGGTCAGATATTTATCACGATCGTTATCGATTTGTCTGTTTGTTTTTACCATCAAAGGAGAAATCTGTAATAAATTTACTATAATCGATCATAAAGTGACCTGATGTGTCATCAGTCAGAGATTAAAGAAATCCCACAACAACACTACAACTGTGTGTGCTCATCTGTGAGGCACGTTCCACTGAGAACATCTGTGCAGCAGTGAGACAGAGTGTGTTTTCAGGATAACAGACTGAACTTTACATCAACAGACAACTGACAGTTATAAACAGCTGATCACTGACAGAGAAGGACTTGTCCTTACTTCTTGTTGTTAAAGTATAATGTTGAACTTGTCCTGCAGTGTCCCTGAGTAAGAATTTCTCCCTTTAAACTGAAACCAAGCAGTTGTTCACACTGGTTCCTTACATGTTTGTTTGTTTCAGGTTTTAATGTGGAGACGGTCGAGTACAAGAACATCTGTTTCACAGTTTGGGACGTCGGTGGTCAGGACAAGATCAGGCCTCTGTGGAGACACTATTTCCAGAACACACAGGTACTGAGACAGAACCAGACCAGAACACACAGGT
This sequence comes from Lutjanus erythropterus, assembly GCA_020091685.1. Taxonomy (NCBI): domain Eukaryota; kingdom Metazoa; phylum Chordata; class Actinopteri; order Lutjaniformes; family Lutjanidae; genus Lutjanus; species Lutjanus erythropterus. The sequence goes on from CM034612.1 coordinate 124,971, forward strand.
ACTGAGACAGAACCAGACCAGGTCATCTGTAGTCAGTCAGAGAGAAATAAGAACCTGTGAGTGGATCAGTGCAGGTTCTTCACACTGACTCACTCTGTCATGTAAACTGTGATTATAAAATAGGTAGCAACTGATATTAATGGTGTGTGTGTGTGTGTGTGTTTGTGTGTGTGTGTGTGTGTGTGTGACCTCTGACCTCTGTGTGATGTGTTCAGGGTCTGATCTTTGTAGTGGACAGTAATGACAGAGAGAGAGTAGCAGAATCTGCAGAGGAGCTCTCCAAGATGGTGAGTAACTAACAGCAACTATGTCTACGTCACATGATCCTCTGGAGCCATGATGTCATCAGTCACATGACTGTTTCTGTCTGCAGATCAGCGAGGATGAGCTGAAGGAGGCGGTTCTTCTCGTGTTTGCTAACAAACAGGATCTTCCCAACGCCATGGGGGTCAGTGAACTCACCGACAAACTGGGTCTGCAGAGCCTGCGCAGCAGAACCGTAAGGATCAATACACATCAGTCATCAGCACTTATTGATCAAATATCAATACATATCAGTCATCAATACATGAGTGAATACGTGTCCAAACTGCACACAGTGTAGTTTAATCCTGGTTTTCCAGACTGACATGTAGTTGTGGTTCAGCTTCAGTTGATCAGACATCTGACAGGAAATTCTCTTAAGTAACAGCGTGCTCTTATTTTGAAATAAAGCTTCCTGATTGTTTCACATGTTGGACCCATTTATAGACCGCAGGCTGCAGGTTACTTCATAACGTTCTCTGAAAAACATGAACACTACTGGATATATAAAAACTTTAAGATGTTCACCATGGAGGTCTGTGGACGATGGTTCCCAACATGTCAACCTGGATTAAACAGCAGAGCTCACCTGTCCAGGTGTAGATGTCTAACCACAGTATCGCCTGTCTGTCTCTCTGTCTCCTCAGTGGCACGTCCAGGCCACCTGTGCCACTCAGGGTACTGGTCTGTATGAAGGTCTGGACTGGCTGTCCAACGAGCTGTCAAAACGTTAGGTCACCTGACAGGAAGCAGCTGACTGGATTCACCTGTACAAACTGATGAAGAGGAGGAGGAGCATTTCAAAGGACTGTTTCTGTTTGTTTTTTTAAATTATAAATGTGTCTGTCTGTCTGTCTGTAGGAGGAAGTGATGTCATGGACTCTGAGCTCACTTTGATTTCCCATAATCCTCTTCTGCTCTTCCTGCAGATGTTTGTTAGATCTGTTTTTCTTTTTTCTTTTAATCCGCATGTTTTAACTCAGAATCATGTGACCGGATGTGATGAAGAGGAGGGATGGGGCTAACACGGGTAACAAAGTACCTGTGGGCAGGGGGCGGGGTTTATGACAGGTGACTGTGCGTGTGTGTGTGTGGGGGGGGGGTTATGACTGATGACAGTGTACCTGTCCAAAGGGGGCGGGATTTATGACAGGTGAATGACACCTGGTCATTTGACTGATTCCAGAGCCGAACCTGAAGGCCTCGTCATTCCTTACCAATGTGAAGAAGAGAGACGATGATGATGCAATAAAGGTTTTTTTTCTTCTCAGCTGTATCATGTCAATAATTCTTAATTGATAGAATTGATTTATTAATCATATATTTTATTGATTAGAAAGATGTATTGTTTTGGGCAGAGGTTGTTGTCTTTTCCATCTTCATCTTCAACTTCCTTTTTGTCTTTTTAGTTTTCTCTTTTTCGTCTGTTCCATCATCTTCATCTTTCCCATCTTTTTTTCCTGACGTTTCACAGGTGTGGACTTGAGTCACATGACTTGGACTTGGGTCAGACTCGGGCCACAAATTGATGACTTTTGTCTCGGCATGAAAAAATCAAAAAAGACTTGCAACTGAACTTGGACTGTAACAGCAGTGACTTATGACTTGACTTGAACTTCAGTCTTTTGACTTGAAAACTTGAATTTGAACAGTGCGTTCAGTCCGTTCGTAAAACGGCGGCTCACCTGGTGAAGAGACATGAAGACTTGTTGAGGACACGAAACACAACATTTAGGAAGTTTAGGACTTGTAACTTGCAAAACTGAGACTTGGTTCCACCTCTGTTACTGAGAAATTTCAAATTTCAGAGTAAATCTCAACAGCATCAGTGAGCCAATGAGCACACAGCATGTTTGTACTAATATTTAACAAGGCTGCTGATTGGTTGTTAAAAGTTAGATTCTGGAGGCCCACAGGAAAAACCCTGTTATGGCCAACGTATAATATGTGTGTTTTCATATCATGATTTTACGTAAAAAATGATTTTTTTGTTGTTGTTGTTAAGAAGTTTATTTTTGTCTCTTATTCATTTGATGTAATAAAAAAGAGGAAAGGTATTCAAGGTTTATTAGCAGGAAAATAAATTGAAACATCTGTTCATATGACAAATATCTGAAGAAACACCAACCTCATGTTATGTTGTTTTAATTTTTCTGTGATTATGGCAGCATGTCCCTGTCGTCATGACAACAAACATTTACTCTGTTTCCCGTTTGAACAAGAAAATATTTTTGGTTAACTGGATACTTTTCAGCTTGTTCGTTTGTGAAAACAGCGACATGTTTTAACAAAAACACTTTCAATGTGTGGAAATAAAGCAAAACAACATAAAGACAGACAAAGAAAAACAAGACAAGTTTCTGACTTTTAAGAACCAGTGTAATTTAATTTCTCCATCATATCAAATGATTGTTTTTTTTACTTTATTTGTATAGTATTATATGCATTATGGAATTATTTGTAGGATTATAGGATTATTTGTTTTATTGACATGTTTCTGCTCAACAAGTTAACGGAAACTTTTTTTCAATCATTTAAGAACCAGTCCTTCAGAATAAAAGCAGTTTTGAAATTACTTGTAATTAAGAAAAAATGTAATTTATAAGGAAACAGATTGAAAACAGTGGAGTCACAGTGTATTGATAATTTTGTTAATATTATTATCTCCAAACAGACAACCTTATCCTCACATATAATTAAACAGTCAGTCAAGACTGCTGATGAGGAGACAACTGGTCGTCTATACTGTATTGATCAGTTATCAGTTCACTCTGATCAGGACAAAATGAGCTGAAACAATTAAAAGTTTTAAATCTTTTTATTTTCAATCACATGTAGGTTAAATAAACAGATTCAAACATACAAAACTTTATTTAAAGCAGATACAAGCTGCAGGTCTCTCTGATGAATCCCCTGTTGACCTTCATCATTATCATCATCATCAGATCACCCGACTGTGGAGCTAGACACTGATTGGCTCCTGCTGGTTGTTCTGACGTTTGACCACGAAAACCTTCTGACCAGAGACTGTCACCGTATAGACGAAGTCCTCGAGAATCACTGAGGAGAGACCACACAGCACAGGTTAGTGACCGCAGGTGAGGGGGTCACCTGGTCACTCTGTGTGTGTGTGTGTGTGCGTGTGTGTGTGGTACCTGACATGCGTTTGAATGGTGGCTCAGCTGATCCAGGTAACCTGAACCGGCTCGCTGTTCGAACCATCTGCATCATCACACCTGCTGTGTGTTCGTCGTTCTCCAGCTCACCTGCAGACTGATGAAGGGGTAGGGCACACAGGGGTCAAAGGTCAGGAGGATCACAGCACAATGAAAACTGAGCATTAAGAATATTTAATAAATGATAATGTTGTCATGTGACACACCTTATCTGCTGATTCCTATGTAAATGGTAGATTTTTTGGAAAATCCCAAGGCCAAACTCCATTAAGAATTCAAGCAGTTTGAAGGTGTTTTATCCTTTAACTCCTGTAGAATTTATTTGTTAATAATGTTGATTATCAAACGTCAACTCAGCACTTATATAATCCAGCAAGCAAAACTGAATTCTCCATTTCCTCCTGTCAAGTCCTGATATGTTTAATATTTGTTTATTCTAGATACACATTTACTGCCATCTGTTGGAAGATTAAATTGATTTAACTATGAATGGAGTTTGGTGTGTCAGTGATCCCACTATCAGCCTCCCTGTGATTATAACAAGCCTCCTACCAAACTCCAGTTAAAAAATTACTCCTTTAATGTGCAGATTAATATGTTGTGTTATTGTTGTTTGTAAATAGTTTGGTCAGGTATTTATTGATCAGGTGTTTAGGGGTCAGGTGACACTCACGGCCAAGACTCCGTCCTCGCTGATGACCAGGTACCCGAGCTGGTCCGGGATCCGCTCCAGACCCGCAGTCAGAGCTGCTGTCGTCTGAAAACACACAGGATCATACTGAGCTAGGAGGCTAACAGCTAACAAGCTAACCACTGTCAGTAAACTGGAAGAAATGGTAAACTCCGAGTCACGTGAACGTCACGGTGACGTCCAGATCATTTCATTTAATCAAACAGAAAATATCAGAAACTTCAGAACAACTCACCATTCCGTTTTTTCTTCTTCTTCTGCTTCTTCTCCTGCTGTTTTTAGTTTTGCTGCATTTCCGTCTTTCAGCGTGACGTATCACATGACTGTTGAGGCCTTCAGGTGCTGTCGGAAATCACCCTACAATTCCAAACACATTAGCAGTAAAAATTCAACTTACATGTATTTTAAGAACTGTCAATTCCTGATGAGCAAATTCTACTGCATTTTCACCATTACTTTATTTCATATATTTCTTCAAGTATTTATTTCTTGTTAGATTATTTTTAGCACTTACCTTTACAGCTGCATCATAACAAGCTGATGTTTATTTCTGTGAAGCTTCTTTGAATTCTGGGACGACATTTAAAAAGTTAATGTGCACAGAAACGTGTGCAAAGTTTATCGTGTAATATATATAATTCAAATAATAAAGATAAAAAGCAGTGTTATAGAGGGATCTGCACAAAATAATAAATAAAATTGGAACACAGTTTTTTTAATTGACTCACTCTTTTTATTTTGAATGATCACCAGGGATGTAACGATACCAAAAACAAAAAAAGTCCATGATAAGATATTTCAATTATATTAAAAACAAACAAAAAAATGAATAAAATGCAGATGTATAAATAATTAATCTGATGTGAACAGAAATGTTTGTATAAAACTAGTTTTTCCTTTAATTTTAAGTGCCTCTGTTTTCCTTCTTTAATAAAATAAAATAAAAGTAGTAGCTGTCACATAAACGTGAAATAAATTATGTGCAACTGTAAAACAAACACAATGCAGCAGTCAGCAGAGTGGTTATCAAATGCAATTAAAATAATTTAATACATTTATTAAGAATGTCATAGATACAATCTGTATATCAAATACAGACAATTTTTAATCACACTGTTCAAAATATTGTTACATCACTAATGATTCAAGTTTGACAGTTACACTGTTTGTATCATTCAACACAAACAAACTGTTTATGTTACTGATGGATAAAAAAAACACAGAAACTTTCAAATTTGAGACTTTAGAAGACTTGAGTTTTACAGTGAGCACCTGAAGGCACCATGTTGCGGTTATAGTTTTAATTTATTTAGACGAAAGTTTCTGTTTAATGTATTTAATATGAAGTGTGATGGAAAGAGCTGCAGTTTACTGGTTTATGTTTTATTCATGTTCTCCTCCAAACCACAGGGGGGCGCTCTCGCACTTCTCTTCACCTCTTCAACTAAAAGCGGAAGTGTGCATCAGCTGACTTCCATCACATGACCTGCAGCAGCTGTCGGTCAGCAGCTTCTTCATTTTCTGCTCCGTGTTTTTCTCCGTTAAATCTTTGATCGTTGAAGCTCGCGATGGCCGTTCGCGGTAAACTGATCGCTGTGATCGGCGACGAAGACACGTGCACCGGCTTCCTGCTCGGAGGGATCGGAGAACTCAACAAGAACCGGAAACCCAATTTCTTAGTGGTGGAAAAGGACACGAGCATCACGGAGATCGAAGAGACCTTCAAGTAAGAACCTGCATCACTGCGCACCAAACTACGTTCAAAAATCACTTTAATTTAAAGTTTGACGTACATTTATAATTAACTGGTTTCACTGAATCAAGATGACAAAGGAGCCAAATGTTGATGGAGTTTGTTTTGGTGGTTTTTGGGTCTTTAACTCTGGACTCATGTTGTTGAGTCGTGACCAGAAAATAGATGAAGAAAAGGAAATATGTTATTTCAGTATATATGTTGTAATCAAGTTTTAAAAACATACATATTTATTCGTTGTGTATAAAAAGCTGTATTTTTCTGTACATCTGAAAAAAATATACATTTTTTTAATATAACATGCTTTTTTATGTAATGAACTGGTGCTTTTGCTTGAATTAATGATTGGCCCGCCCAGAACCAGCTGATTGGCTCAGCACTTCAAAGAAAAGCTCAAATCAACAGAGTGACAAGGCTGCTGAGCCTACTGTGAATAAAACCACTGATTAGAACTAACTTTAAACCTCAAACCAAACTCCATTCAGTTATCAAACAATTTAAAAGGTTTACTATCCTTTTAAATTCTTGTGGAATACTAAAGAACCACGTGCCAATGATAAATCAGATAATAAATAATTCAGATGGCAGCTTATAGAAATCGACTAAAATAATCAAAATCACGTTTTCTCGTCACATCATGCTCAATAAAAATGTGAAGTTCTGAGGTCTGAAGTCTAATAAATAGATCAATAAAATGCACTGAATCTAACAACAAATATTAAAATTTAAAAGTTTGACTTGTCTGTTCATATCCTGTAGGAGATTAATGTCTAATTAGTCATTGTGATATTAATTATATCAAACCTTCTGAATTCACCAGCAGCTAATATCAATTCATAAAATGTCTTAAACTTTGTTTTACACAGTGTACATTTACTGGAATCAATGAGAATGTTAAATAGCTAGATATTTGAATGGAGTTTGGTGTAATATTGTTTCTGGGTTCTTCATGTATTCTTCTTCTCCTCCGTCTTTGTCCCTCCAGGAGCTTCTTGGCACGTAACGACATCGGCATCATCCTCATTAACCAGTTCATTGCCGAGATGATCCGTCATGCCATCGACGCCCACATGCAGTCCATCCCCGCCGTGCTGGAGATCCCATCCAAAGAGCACCCATACGACGCGTCCAAGGACTCCATCCTGCGCCGAGCCAAGGGCATGTTCTCGGCCGAGGACTTCCGATAAACACTCACACACACAGACGGTGTGTGTTCTCAGCTGTGTGACAGATGGAAATGTCCCTGACTGGTGTCGTCGTTTACACTGATGGTGATTAATGACCTGAACATATTGATCTGTACTCGTTCATTCCTGTGTTTGTTTCTGCCTGTTGTGAGTAAAAACAGTTCTTTCCATGAAGTGAAGAGGTGTCAGAGGTCACGTGACCGAGAGTCATTCTCAGACTAAACCTCAACTGAAAACGTCTCGTTTTCCTTCATGGAAACAGTTTGTGTGTCTGTGTTTGTTCCACATGTTTAACTTATGAAACACATGTTAAAGATAATAAATGATGTTGTTGGTTGTGATTTTTTGATTTGTCTTTTTTATTCATCAACTTCAAAACTTGCTGCAAAGCTGAAAAAACTAAATTAATCTTCAGTCAGTAAAAGTGTTTGAATCATTTTAAAAACAAACATTTGTCTGTACAGAGTGACTGAATATATTGATCGATAGATTCTGTTGTTCCAGCAGCAGGTGATCAGTCACATATGTCAACATAAGAACAGAGATTATAGATATCAAATTTTTTTTTTAAAGAAAGCTGAATATAAAATAGAAAAACCCTCAGTACACCCTGTAGATAAGATAAATATATAATACACAATATAAAGAATATGTGTGGTGATGTACAGTAATCAGATTGTTACTGTGAAATAAATCCTGACAGGATCATACAGGACCTCAACATTATTATTATTATTATTATTATTATTATTATTATTATTACATGGTTACTTACAACAACAACAAAATAATATTTGGCACATTTATTTGACACAATATTAATTTTAAAATGTTTTTAGTGTTTTTAGTATCTTGGTATTATATATGTAATGACACTGCAGTGAACAAACACAGCACTTCTTATTAAAAGTAGAAAATATAAAAATGCAATAAGCAATAATGAAGCAGTTTTTCCGAACTGCAGGTGGAGTGCAGGTTGCCGTGGCAACTTTGTCAATGTATAGAATGAATCAGTGTTCAGCTGTGAATTATCAAATGCAGCAAGAAGAGAAATGTTGAAGAATTAATGAATTTACAGCATTTTAAAATACCATCATCACATTAATAATTATTAAAAACACTTTGATGTTACCATGACAACACAGGAGTTTATACAGTTTGTTCTACACAAACCTGCAGGAAGTATCATGATGTCACAGAGTGATGGTACGACTGACCCGACAGTGAGTGGAGGTGTGTTTGATTTAAGGAGAAGGTCAGTCCTCAGGGAGGAACATGAAGTTCACAGTGTCTAATCAGATCACAGGCGATTTTAATCAATGAACAGCTGATTGTCATTAAATGATCAATAAACTCACGCAGTGATGTTTTTCACAGAAAACAATAAAGTCAATGAGACTAATGAGGGCTTCGTTCCATTCAGCTCAGACAGAGTCATAGTACTGATATTGTTCATGTTGGCTCACTGGAACACTCTGCTACACTAAATGGAACGAGGCCTTAAAGAGTCTCATGAAGAAGAAGAAGTAGGTTTCAGTCAGCACACTGCTGATGTCATGATGACATCATCATGTAAGTTGTGCTTGAACTTGTGTTTTTACTGGTTTTGGTCCAGATGTCAGAAATCTCTCTCTCTCTCTCTCTCTCTCTCTCACTCACACACACACACACACACACACACACACACACACACACACACACACTGACCTTCATCAGACCTTCATCATGTTTGAAAACAAACACACCATTGACTCACCGACCCTGAGACTCTCTGACGGTCGGGTTGCCAGGTTGGTTTCATCATTTACAGAAACATAAAAACTTAAGATCTGCACCAATTAAATATGATCAATAATCAACAATATAGGTAGATCCATGAATTTTTGTTTCTGAGTTATAAAACGTAGAGATGTTTGAATGGAGTTTGGTGTAACTGTGTAATCTGCTCTAAAAATAAAGACAAAATAAAGGGACAAATAATAACAATAATAACTCTGATTTCTCTTTGCAAACTGCAACAAACCTTGACTGTGTGCTGATTTAAATTCCAGTCCACCTGCCCAGTCCTCCCAGTTTAACCAGCACAGCAAGAAATGTCCAACCTGGCAACACAGAGACACAGAGTATAAAAAGAGACGGTGAGGGCGAGTGTCCTCCACTCTAACTCTCCTCTCTCTCTGTCTGTCTGTGGATCAGATGATGAGGTCGCTTCAGTCTCTGATGATGATGATGATGATGATGGTGATGATGATGATGATGATGGTGGGTGTCTCTGCTGGTCCTCTTCCTCCTTCAGTCAACAGCTCCAGGTGAGATTTAAACTCAACTTTAATATCAGCTTATAATCAATAATCACCTGCTTCTCCTGATCAATACAGATCAGATAACTGATGATCACGTGTCAATAATCTGTTGTTTGTGCTCACATGATGATTTAATATTTAAAGTATCACCATGACAACACAAACAAACAACAGCCCTGACTGTAAAAATGTTGAATCAGTTACATTCATCATAAAACTTCACGTGTTTATATGAAAAATACAAATATTAAATATATTAAATGTTAGTTTACCTGCAGTCTGATCATCTGTTTAAATGAATGATTATTAACTATTGTGGAACAACTTGTTCAATATATTTTACTTGTAATTAAATGGTAGAAAATCACACTTTTTAGTGTATTTAGTGTATTTTTATGTGCTAAAGTGGAACAATTCCAAATATACTGCGTACACTTAAAGTTTAACTGTGTGTATTAATGTATGTGCTTCAGTAAGGAAATGTTTGTCATTAAGTTCACTAAAGTACAACTTAAATAAATAACCTTGTAATGAAGTGTACTTTTAGTAAATATATTTACATGAGGTGAAATAAAAGTAATAGTAATTTATTACAAAACACTTGAAAATCATTAGACTTTTCAGAAGTAAATGAACTTCTTTAAGTATTTGGAAATAGTTTACTTTTTAAAAGTTCACTAATGTACAGTTTACAACACACTTTCAATAAAGTTACTGTGATTTGAATATTGCAGAACTAGAGTTTTTATTTTTGATACTTTGAAGTTTAACTTCAGAACATAAATTTTCTAGATTATGTTTTAAAAAATTACCCTCATGCAAAAGTACGAGTGTATTTATAATAACTGTTGTATTTGTAAATTAAATAAAGTGCTGCGATTTTAAATGAGAAAACAAAACAAAACAAAAAACAACCAGTATTTATGTTCTGATACAGACCGATCAGATAATTGATCAGCTATTTATGGTGAATAACTGATTAATATCAGGTTTATTGGTTGATGTGTTGAATTGATCACAGAGACGCTGATGATCAGAAGAGTGTGACTGTGACTCCTCACCTGCTCAACATCACTCAGGACAACGACAGGTGAGTTCTCCTGAGGTCACCTGAGGTCACCTGAGAGACGAACAGCTGACCATCTCATGATGTCATAAACTTTACATCTTTTACACAATTATAACTTTGTTACGATGGAAAAAATGCTGTTATAAGATTAATTCATCATGTAGTTAAAATAAAAAATATATCTATCATAATTTGTACATTGGTGCATTTGGGAAACATGAAATAAATATCATGACATAATTATGAGAAAATGTCTCGTATTGAGAAGATCAGAATCAATTAAACAATTAAACCTCATGAATGTGAGAACAACAAACAAATACATCATTATTATGAGAAAATGTCTTGTAATCATTAGATTAGACTCTTGACGTAGTCATGAAATAAATATGAAGAACAAAAAAAAAATCATTAAAAAATATGCCATAACAAACAAACAAACAAACAAACAAATAAATAAATAAATTCTCATTATGAGAAAATCTATAACACTATATAGGTCATTGTATTTGCGTTTATAAGGCTTTTTAAAACATTTATAAATGTTTATAATCACGCAGGACAGCTTATGATAAGATTTATGAAGTATTATAAGTAGTGGACAGAATGTGTTGTAAGTTCAACATTCATAATGCTTTATAACCTCCATGCCAAAGTGACAACAGTGTATGAAAGAAGAATCAGTGTCCTGGGTTACACAGCATGTTATTACTACCATGACTTTAGGCAGTTATAAAGACACATAGAGAATTGTTCTAACACATTATAACAGATTATAAAGTCTAAGCTTCTGGAATGGAATAATGTCTTATGTGCCTCAATAATATGCTATAACATGACTTTGTGAGCTTTAAGTGAACTGTTTACACTGTGTGAGGTTATTAACACACTATGTGATACTGTGGAAGTGCTTGGTTTTGATAAAGGCATGGAGGTTATAAAGCATTATGAATGCTGAACTTATAACACTTTGTTGCTGTTGTGTATGATTATAAACACTTATAAATTGTTTTCTAATGAAACCTTAAAAATGCATTTTTATGTTTTATGAATGTGCTTATAATGCATTATAGACATGACCTTCATATAAAGTGTCACAGTGGATCTTCATCTGATGATTATAAGACACACAGATGTTGAATAACACTGTTATGACGCTGTTATGAGAGAAAACTAAAAAGTGATCACAGCATAATAACAAACTGTAGTTACAGCAATAAAAGTTTTATTATATGTTCATAAACGCTGCACATATTAATGGATACAAAAAATCTTGTCATTATAAGATCAGAAGTTTGTATGTAATTATGACATTGTTATGAAAAAAGTCATAATTATGACATCCTTATCTTCATTGTAAGATACAGTTATTGTATTTCTTTATTTATTATGATATACAGTTATAAAATTGATTATGGGAGCGGAACTGTATAAATTATAATATAAATGATAAAAATCTTGTGTGACAAAAACCCTGTAATTGACACAAACTAAAAAGAAAAGAGTTAATCTTGTAATTGTGAGCAAAACCTTATAATCTGAATAGTTTACTTGAAGCTGTTATAATAGTTATAATAATACATTTTATTATTATGTGATCAGAATCTTTTATAGTGAGAATACATCATAAGTAATGAGAACAAAACTTGTCATTATATAAAACATTTAATTCAAACTGAGAAAAAGTTTTAACAGTTCTGAGCTTTAAAAGACATAAAGTGAAATTTTTATGTTGTTAGAACAAAGAATCCTGTGAGAAGAAAAAATAAATTAATAATATGCAGATAATTACTGACAGATATGATACAAGGATTTTTATGAAAGAAGTTTTAGGAGTTTTAATAATATTAAGTATGTTTGTTTAACTTTTGTCTCCTGAATCAAACTTTTTTCCGTCTGCAGAGTCGAGTCGAGCGTCAACAAGTCGCTGGGTGACATCACACAGTCAGTTCACAACACATTCACACACGTTACACACGTGTTCAATATAAAACTTTATATCCAAGTTTGACATGATCAGCTGATGTTCAGCACCGAAATTCTTTTGAAAAATCCTCAAGTTAACCAAAGAGAATTTATTCACAGAACCTGCTGCAGCGTCCAGAAAGAAAACTGGGTTTATTTTATTTTCCTCTGCAGGAACGTCTCATCATCAAACACAACGATGAACGAGACGACTGACTTCCCTCCCAAGTAAGTTCATCCATCCATCCATCCATCCATCCATCCATCCATCATCCATCCATCCATCCATCCATCATCCATCCATCCATCCATCCATCATCCATCCATCCATCATCCATCATCCATCCATCCATCATCCATCCATCCATCATCCATCATCTATCCATCCATCATCCATCCATCATCCATCATCCATCCATCATCCATCATCCATCATCCATCATCCATCATCCATCCATCCATCATCCATCATCCATCCATCATCCATCCATCATCCATCCATCCATCCATCCATCCATCCATCCACCCGTCCATCCATCATCCATCATCCATCCATCATCCATCATCCATCATCTATCATCCATCATCCATCCATCCATCATCCATCATCCATCATCCATCATCCATCCATCCATCATCCATCCATCATCCATCCATCCATCATCCATCCATCATCCATCCATCATCCATCCATCCATCCATCATCCATCCATCCATCATACATCCATCATACATCCATCATACATCATCCATCATACATCCATCATCCATCATCCATCATCCATCCATCATCCATATGTTCATTTATGACTTCTTAAAAATCAGACTTGTTGTTGTAAATCAAGTTCAAACTCATCTTTTTTTTTTTCCAGGATTGGATTTGTACCAGAAATGTAAGGTTTTTATCTTCATTATATTATATAGTATATATCTCCCTGTACAGGTAAATGTCTCTACCTGTACACAGTTTATTTACCTGTACAGGTAAATACCCAACCTTCAGCCAGATGTTCCTGTCTTTCCTCTTAGAAGCAAATATGACTGCGAGCTATAACTCTTTATTCTGACCTTTGACCTTTGACCTCTGTGAAAGAATCTAACTGGCTGGCGGACACAACAACGGGTGCACATCTTTTATCTTGTTATCTTGAGATTACCCTTACCTGTCTCACCTAAGGTCTCCGCCTGTCTCACCTGTGGGCTCCATCTTTATCTGTCTCACCTGTGGTCTCCATCTTTATCTGTCTCACCTGTGGGCTCCATCTTTATCTGTCTCACCTGTGGGCTGTACCTGTCTCACCTGTGGTGTCCCACAGCCAGACCTTCAGCATGTGCGTCCTCGCCACCTGTGTGACAGACAACCTCAGCTCCGACTTGCAGCATGGGGATGAGAAGGCGGGCGGAGCCACTACTGATGCATTCGGGTTTGGAAAGAAATGAGAGGAAGCAGCATTATCTTCATCATCATCATCATCATCATCATCATCATCATCATCCTGACCATCACATCTGCAGGCGTCCATAATGTTTTTATGTGCAAACCATCAGTTCACAAATCATAGAACATATCAGAAAACAATAATCAAGCATACAAGAAGCCTCAGGTAAACATAAAAAACCCTAAAGTACGAGTCCCATCATGCATTTTGGCAGGAAACATCCAATCACAGAGCTTCACATTAACAAGAAGCTGAAGCAGAAAAAAAGTTCACTTTTAAACATAAAAGTCACTTTTAGATGTATTCAGTAACAGACAGACAAAACCTGATTTCTTCTAAACAAAGACTGAGTTGTACCAACAAATATTATTTACTCTGAGATTAGGTCTAATCAGAGTTTAATAAAACCAGTTTTGAAATTAATAAATTTCAGTAGCGGCTGGTCAATAGAGGCCCCACCTCTCCCCACATCCTAAAACTTAATTACTTTACAATATGTACTGTATATTTCTTTAAATGAGCAACGTCAATAATGTATAGTTAGTGAGTAAAATGTACAATCTGCACTAAAATGCGTTCTTAAATATGTTGTACAATGTCTAAAGTTATGGATAGGTCACATGTTTCCAGCTTGGGGTGAAATTTTTTCGTCTATTCACTCTCGCTATAAGTTGTCATGTGCAGTTGGATCCTCTCAGTACAACAGACAGGAGCTCAGTGAGGAACACAGAACCTGCAGCCTCAGCGTTCATCTGAATGATGCTGGTTTATACATCGTTAACCTGTGGGTGGCAGCAGAGAGCGACTGGATCGATCGATCTGATAATTAATACAGCAGAGTGAGATGTGTTGATATGTCAGCTGCTAGAATGGAAACAAAATCCATGAAGTCACCATAAACAACGTGTTCTGAGAGGAGAACGTTAGAAGAGAAGCTCAGAGTTAAAGAACCTGATCAGCTGACATCATAAAGCAACAACAATCAGAGGAAGATGATAAACTCTCTGAGGAGAACATCGTGACAGAGGAACTCAGCCTCACTCTGGGACCAGGTGATCTTCAGACAGGTGAGCTGTACTAGATAAAGTATTCACATCATTTAGTTCAGTAAAAACACTAAAACCACACTGTGAAAATACTCCACTACAAGTAAAAGTCTTACTTGTAATTGAGCATGTAAACATTATCAGCTGTTATCAGTATGAAAAGTAAAAGTACCCACTGTGCAGTAAAATGGTCTCATTTCAGGAACAAGTAACTGTACCTGTCAGGTAAATGTAGTGGAGTAAAAAAAAAATAAGTGGAACAATAAGGTAATATAAAAGTTAGACTTAGGTAAAGTATTTGAGTAAATGTACTTAGTTACATTCCCCCACTGGAGATAACAGGAGTTGAATGTGTGGTGTTGGTCTCAAATAAACTTTTAAATAGTTGCTGTTTTGTGAAGAAAAGTGGAACACACCTTAAAATAGGTACTTTATATAAACCTGTCAAAGACAATTAACCACAGAGTCTCAGAAATTTTAATCTCCAAAAAGTATGTTTTAAACCACATATTTATTCTTAAATCTTGTTCTTTTCTAATAGGTTTTAATGTGTTCATAATTTTCTTCCATTGTCTGAAGGTTTGTGGTTTCAGATTTCTTTTATACTTATTGAGGTACTTTTTGCTGACTTTAGTCTTTCAGCATAAATTGTAAAATAAAATAGAATTATTATAAAGGATTTGCACAAATTGAAGGACCTTAACTTACCTAACTAGGCAAGTTTCATCAGGTTATAAAACATGTTCATTTAGTCCTGCAAGTACAAATAAAAGCCCTTTTCATACATTAAAATACTCTGGTGTGATACCTTACGATGTTTGTCCGATTTTCGCTACAGCCCCCCCTAGAGAAAAATTCACCAGACGCCACTGATAAATTTTGATTCAAAATTAAGCAGAGCTCTGTGGTACAATTAAAAACTAATCTCAGTTTAGTGAATCCAGGTTTATCAATTTGAACTAAAATCAAATAGAGTTTAATGAATATGGTGATGCCTGCCTAAATGAAAATAAATAGATAAAAAATATATTTGAGACCTAGTAAGTATAAAAGAGGAGGGAAAACAGAATGTTAAATTGTTTCCTAGCTAGCTAAACATTAAAATGTTACACTGTTTAACTAGCTAGCTAAACAGTTAACAAAACATTACATTGTTTAATAGCCGGCTAAATAGCCAGTTAGCCTCGTCAGGCTTCTCATGATTAGCTGAATTTATGGAGCAAAACAACAGAAGATTAAAAAATGGACAACAGCACGGTGAAGGAAAAACAGTTGCCAGTAATTCAAACATACGATAGTTTGATGATCCAGGAGAGTTGGCATGTTCACCATCGTTCTCAGAAAAATATAATATATATTTATAAAAATAAAATAACAAAAGTAAAATGAGACACTTCTAATGTAAGCAGATGTAACCATCAGGTAGCAGCATGACACCATGAAATCAATCAGGTGGGTGGAGCTACAACTCAGTGTGGCTCTGCAGGTCAGGTGGTCAGAAGGTGAGGCTCTGTGATTGGCTGCTTGTCAGTGAGTATCTCCAGGTTTTATGGTTTTATGTTCTCAGGCTTCTTGACCTCTCATCAAAGAATCAGATGTGATTTTCTATAAAAATGTGAAATCACTGCATCAATCTGTTAATAAACGGCATTTAATAAACTGACTCCTATGATTCATTTGTTCAATAAAAAGTTACTCAGGCTGAAATGAATCAAACGATCTGAACAGAGATCTGCTCTGTCTGAGGTGGAATATCAAACACAACAGGTCAGAGGTCAAAGGTCACAGAGGTCACACAGGGAGGGCTGAAGCTGTTAATTCTGACATAAAATAATAAAATCATATGTTTGTGTATCAGCAGGTCAGAGGTCAACAGAACAAATGAAGACTCTACAAACAGGTCAGTCAGTCTGTCTGTCATCAATCAATCAGTCATCAATAATTATCCAGCAAAGGCTAATATTCACATTACATATTTCAGGATCAGTACTCACCTGAGTGGATCACCAGGGTGAGTAACAAACAGAAACAGGTGATTAAGTTTGACAGTTTCAGATGTGTAGATTGTTAATGGTTATTAAAGTCATTAATTGTTGTATTAATTCCTTCTGTGTGGACAATCACATCTTTGTTTAGTCTTTATTTTTACAGGTTTAATGTCTTTCATTTAGTATTTTTCATTTGCTCCTATTTTACCTGTTAAACTGACAGGCACAGGTCAAGTAAGATAATGTTAGCAAACGCAAGCTAATGAGCTACTTAAACTGCTATATTATGTCTGCAGGCTGTCAGCTCAGTATTGATAGTTAAATTGATATGCTGATCCATCCATCCATCCATCCATCCATCCATCCACCCGTCCATCCATCCATCCATCCATCCATCCATCCACCCATCCATCCATCCATCCATCCATCCACCCATCCATCCATCCATCCATCCATCCATACAGACCAAATGAGATAATAAGATGTGTCTGGAAAACCGCCAGAGGAAGTTGTCCATTGATCTATGATCCTGATCAGGTGTTGAACCACCTCAGCTGGTTCCTTTCAGTTCTACTCCTCACCCTCTCTGAGTCCAGAAACTCATATCAGCTGCTTGTATCTACAGTCTCATTCTTTCAGTCATGAAGTAAAGCTCATGACCACAGGAGACCGTTGGAACATAGAACAACTTCAGTCTCAGCTTCTTCTGAATCGTGACCATCCAATGCTGACATTACTGCTGATGCTGCACCAATCCACCTGTCCATCTCACACTCCGTCTTCCAGTCACTCATGAACAAGACACCAAGACACCTGAACTCCTTCTCTCATGTCAACAACTCACTACGCAACTGGAGGGAAAAGTCCACCATTTTCCAGCAGGAAGCCATGTCCTCAGACTTGAAGGTGCCAACTCTGCAAACTGCCCAAGTGTTTGCTGAAGGTCACAGTCTGATGAAACCAACAGAACCACGTGATCTGCAAAAAACAAAGACGGCATTCTGAAGTTCCTTAACTGGACACTCCCCTCACTCCAGCAGAACCTTGAATTGAGCCACCAATTGAGAACATGTTTCACTTCATGTCGAGGACATGGACACAGCTCTCACTTTGATTATACGGGGGCAGGATGGCTTGTAGCAGTGGCCCCATAACCCATAGACCCACAGCAACCCCCACAGGACCCCCTGGAGTGTCAAGGTTGTAGTTCTTCTCCCAGTCCACAAAACATATGTAGATTGGATGGTCAAACTCCCATGACCCCTCCAGTAATCCTGCCAAGGTAAAGAGCTGGTCCCTGAAAACTGAAGCACACCCTCTAGTCCCCCTTTTTAAAAAAAGGAACCACCATCTTGTTCTGCCACTCCACAGGTCCTTTCCTCAACCTCCAGGAAACACTGAAGACACGTGTCAGCCAAGACAGTCCAACATTGTGCAGAACCTTCAACATCTCAGGTTGAATCTCATCCACACCCAGTGCCTTGAAGAGCTCTGCAGGGATATGGACTAGTCTTCTACTGAGTCTTCAGACTCTGCCTCGGCCACAGCGGACATTTTGGTCGGGTTCAGGACTTCCTCAAAGTTCTCCTTCCGTCACCTGACAACATCAGCCCAGTCCAGGTCAGCAGTTCTCCTCCCCAGCTGAACACTGAGACAAGTCCTGCTAAAGTCTTTCTCCATAACTTCTCCAAACTCCTCTCATACCAGGTTTTTACTTCAGTGACTACCAAAGCTGCTGATGTATTTATCAATGTATTGATGTATTGATATATATATTGATGTATTGACTGATGTATTTATTTATTGATCCACAGGTACATCGCTCCTGTGGCTGCTCCTCCCACCTGTCAGCTCAGTATTTGTGCAGTGATGAATTTGGGTCATGAGCTTCAGTCTGGAGGAGATGAACTCGCTGGACGATCTACGTCTGATCCTTTTGGACACGGGAAGTGATGTTAGAGGACACACCCACATCTGACCCACCAATCACAGAGACAGACAGACATTTTGTCTATCATGAAGATTTTGTTGGAATGTATTTGAAACATTTTAGAATCCATTGTTACAAACATTACACTGAGACATAGTTTGTATATTTTATATAATTATAGTTTAAATAGTTTATATACTTATTGTTAGTACAGTTTGTATATGTAGAGTTTATGCTGTTGTGTCTTTGACGTTGACAAAGCTGAGATCAAACTGCAGGTTTCAGTTCAGTTTGGACTCAAAGTTGAACAGAAACTGTGTGTCTGTGATGTCAGCCGTTTCTATAGTAACAGCTTCTGTCACATGGCCGTTAACAGTGATGATTAATCTGATGATGATCATCATCATCATTATCGTGTGTTTTTGATGATCTGTCAGTCTTCTTGTTGGCTGGAGACAGAATGCTTCCATAATCAATAAAATTGATTTTGATTATTGAATAAGACTTTGAACTATTTTGGTTTTATGAATGAGATTTATTTTGAATGTCATTTTTCATCCTGTGACGTTTGACTATTCTACACTGATTTTATTAATGAAGATGAAATAAAAAGCCTCAGACAACAGTTTGTCCTGCAGGTGGCGCCAAAGGAACAGAAGACACTAAAAGGACAAAACAGTAGAAACAGACTGAAGATTTCTCTGATGTACTGTAGAGTGGCTGTATTTTTAAAACTATTTATTCTGTTTTCTACAAATATATTATTTTCAGATATTAGGATGCAATGAGTGTGTCCCAAGAAAGCTAAAAATATTTTATGTACAATACTGAGGAGAAACACTTCTATAAACCTATGAAATAAGATGCAAGAGCAAAAAATAAATAAATATAATATAAATAATACTACAATGACAATAAGACCTCAGGTTTTTAAAATATTTAGTTAAAAGCACTTGAGAACAATAAGGTCTTCAGTCTGGTTCCAGCGTTGTGGTGCAGAACAAGTAAACTAAAAGCTGCTTCATCGTGTTTAGATTTGGCCGTGAGCCCCTCCCCACTGATCTGAGGGGTTTCACAGTATTATTGATCAAACGTACAAATTTATAAGTATGTAATCAAACTTGAAAATCAACCAGTGAAGAGATTTAAGAGCTGGGCTGAAGTGGACTGTCTTTAGTTTTGGTCAGAACTCTTGTGGTTAAAATTTGAGTTGTAGGGGTGTAATGGTCCTTTAGTCCTGTCAGAAGTGCTAAAAGTGTGAATCATTTTTACAGACATTGTTTTGTCATGAGGTCCCTGATTTTTGGCTGTTTTTATGGTAATAAAATGCTGATCTTTTACATGAGTCAAAACTCAGGCTCTTTTTGCGCCTTTCATCTTTGTTGCCAAATAAAATTAGCCCTGATTTTTCTTTGTTTAATTGTAGGAATGTTTGAGCTATGCAGTTATTTATCAGGTTTTTCTTCAGATTTCAGGTTATATACAATGCAGTTTTGCCAGTCATGCGAGGTTGTATATTAAATTCTGAGTTATTATCTAACATGTTGCTGTTGTTCGCTGAGAGCCTCACTGAGCTTCATAATTAATGTGAGAGTCTGAACACTCCACATGTTAATGAGCTGTGTGTCATTAACATTTGTGAGAGATTCAAGTTCTTTTATCTGCTTCATGATGGACGTATGTTTCATACATTATTCATCACATCACATCTGCATATGGACCATTTAAATCACACAAACGTCTGTCATCATCTGCTGAAGAAATATACACTACTGATGGACCCATCTCAATAATACAGTCTATAATTACACACATGCACACACACACACACACACACACACACACACATACACACACACACACACACACACACACACACACATACACACACACATACACACACACACACACACACACACACACACACACACACACACACACACACACACACTCAAACAGAGCCAGTCACACATTTAATTTGTTTTCTAATGGACCACAGGCTGGAACATCACCAGCTGATCATATTAAACACATCACAGATATAAACTGCTCTGTTCAAACACAGCACTGTACTCTGGTGTCTGTTTATATGGCAGTGAAATGAGGTCATGACTGAAAGGAGTTAAACTGAACGAGGTGAGAGCAGCTGCAGTGTTCGTTTAAATAAAGTTTTGGTGTTTGAACTTTAAATGAATGCTGTTTTTCATGTGACATCATCTTCACTGACAGAAGTAGCTGATGGTTGACTGTAGAGTGAAAACACAGAGAGGTGAGCTGTGTGTTAGTGAGAGTGAGATGTGATGAATCACCGTGGAAACAGTGTGATGGATGATGAAGAGGTGAGAAGGTGGAGGAGTGTGAGGGAGAGATAAACCTCCTCCCCCTGAAACCAGCTCCTCACAGGAGAGCAGCCTGAGTCTCTGTCAGTGATGATGGTGAAATAAACACCGACTGGTCTCCAGGTCAGGAGATACTGGTCTGACTGTGGAAACCAGTACATAAGGTAAGGTAACAATGTAGCTCCATCAAACATAATGTGATGTGTAACATAATGTAACAAAACATAATATAAAGTAGCATAATGTAACGTCACAGAACGTAACATGTTACTTTACACTAGATAAAGTAAAGTAATGTAACATAACATAATGTAATGTAGCATAATGTCGTGTTATGCAACTTAACATAACATAACATAATATACCGTAATGTAATATAAGGCAATATGATGTTACATAATGCAACATATAAATAACATAATGTAAGATAATGTAACAAAGTGTAATATAATCTAGTGTACAATAATGTCATTTCATATAATGTTAGACAAT
Organism: Lutjanus erythropterus; assembly: GCA_020091685.1. NCBI lineage: Eukaryota > Metazoa > Chordata > Actinopteri > Lutjaniformes > Lutjanidae > Lutjanus > Lutjanus erythropterus. Next base: position 146,652 of record CM034612.1, read on the forward strand.
GAAATGTTTAATTTAATGTAACATAAGATAATGTAATATAATGTAACAAAATGTGAGACAATCAATTAGAATGTAACATAATGTAACATAATGTAACATAATGTAACATAATGTAACATAATGTAATGCTTGGTGATGTAGCATAATGTTACACTGTTCTGTTGTATAAAGAATGATGTTCTCACTGTTCTGTTTTTTAATATTTCAGATTGATTTAAACAGAATCATGACCTCCTGTGGCCAGTAGAGGCCGCCTACATGAGGTCAGTTTCACAAGTTTAAGCAGATTCGTCTCCCATCATGCACCAGGTTAACACTGGTTTAAAGAGATGAGTTGACAGCTGTCAGTTGGACTGAAGACAGACATCTGGACATACCGTCCACATGGTGTCTGTGAACAAAGAGCAGAAGAAGAAGAAAAGAGATTCAACTACCAACACACTCAACACCAGTCACACCAGTTTAACCAGAGTGCTGTCTCTGGGCAGATGTCCTGCTCTCCTCCAGGTGTCACAGGTGACATTTCATCAGCAGGTAAACTTCTCCCTCAGTTCAGTCTGGCAGGCTCTGTTGATCTTGACAGTGTTTTTAAGGGGAAATTATCCTGATGAGATGCTCATCTGGTTTTAATGGATGTGTTCAGGGAAAAGTTGCTGCTGAATATTTACACATATTTCTGTTTAGTGTTCATACAGATTAGAGTCAACTCCAGGGCTGTGGTGGAAAGTAAACACTGTTAACACCGTAACATTGTATGTGAGAAAAACACTAACCCACCTTGGTGGTGGTGGTGTGGGGGGGGGGGGGGGCATGGACACAGAGCATGTCTCCAACTGGTAAGAACTATATAGAAGCTAAATCTATTGATTAAAACAAATGCCTCATTGTACCAACGCACAAGAAGATCCTACTGAGAAACCTCCTCAAAATAATGTGAAAATTATGAAGTGATTATTTTGAAATACAGGAGACTGGGAGCAATTATAACATTTCTTATATTTTCCTTGATAACTCACAGCCTATTTGAACTACGCTAATCATCTACTGATGTGTGCACTAATATATAATACAACTGATATATTTTACATCTACATCTCATTGTTCCATTGACTGTGTCCTGTCCATCTACATATGACCAAAACAACATCCAGCTGCTCCAGCTGTGCATCAGCTGAGAGATCACATGATCAACTGTCAAAATGACAAGTCTGAAAAAGAGAGAACTGAAGCAAAATTCAGTCGGACTGATTACAGCCAAAAATCAATATATCAATATATCACAGCTAAATATGTAGATGCAGATGTGTATCAGTAGGTGAACTGTAACAGGAGGACATCAGCAGAAAAAGCACCACAGAAAAGGAAGATGATCAGAACAAACAGAAAGGGGGGAGGGGTTACATCATCACAGATGTCATCCAATCAGAAAGCTCCAATACAGAGAGAGAGAGTGAGAGAGAGAGATATGTTTTTATAGATGAGAAGAAAAAAGTTTGAGAGCAGAAGAGACGGCATGAGGAGGAGGAACAAGTGGAGAAGCAGGTCAAAGATGGAGATTGATCAATAATTCTGGATCAATAAACAACTGAAGAAGAAGGGTTGACTGAAGGAGTATCTGGACATTTTCTAAACTGTGAGTCTGAACCTTTATTCAGTTTTCTGTTTTTATTATTTTGACTTTGTTGTTAAAGAACAAATATGACATTGTGACCACATGATTCTGTTTTCAGAGAAACAACAGATGAAACACAAATAAATGTAATCAACATATTCACTGATATGACAGAGAACAGGAATCATTCAGACTCTTGATCTGTCTCTTACAGAAATCATCCAGATTCTATTTTCAGACGTAAAAGGGACATAAATGACCCTGAGGTGCTCATTAAGATATATCAGGGGAGGAGATGATTATATCTATTATTTTGTATATTATTTATATAAATAATGAATAGAAGAGGACCACGAATAAAGCCTTGTGGGACACCTTTACTTTCTTTTCCAGTGGACACTGATGAACACATTGTTAGAAACAGAAGCATCTATTTTTATATATAAAGAAATCAGAAATTAATCTGAAAACATTTGTTGTTGTGAACACACAGCAGCTGTGACTGTTTGAGTCAGACTGAATTGGTGATTTGTGCGCGGCGTACCCAGCGTCTCACACAGTGTCAGCTGGGATAAACTCCAGCCCCCCTGCAACCCGTCAGGATAAGGATGGATGGATGGATGGATGGATGGATGATGGATGGATGGAGTCAGACTGTTGGATGTTGTGTGAAATAAAATATGAGCTGTTACTGAACCTTCAGTCTCCTGTGTAACCAGCTGATCACAAACATGATCATGTGACACAATAAGTGAGATCTTCTACCCTGATTGTAGAAACCTGCTGTCTGGTTTATGTGACGTTAAATAAACCAGCTGACTGGAGAGAGATGCTGTAACCATGGTAACATGTCAACACTCAGAGTGAATGGATTTTACACTAAAAATTATAACTTTAACAGGAAATCAGCGGGTTCCATGTTTGAACTGTGTTTCATAAAATGATAACAGACACAAATTAAATGTGTGAACCTGTGTGGAGCTTTTATTGTGAAAATCATCCTGAAATCTCCCCAACAGATGTGGTTATTAATAATATTAATTATGTTCATGCAGTATGGATTATGGTCCCATATGAACTGATGACATCATGACCTGATGCCCTCATATTACATCTGTCCAGCTGTTCCTCTCTGAGGCCATGTCCACCACACATGACTCATAGATGAGGTCATCACAAGTCTAAATGTTAACTTTTTATTGAGAGCTTTTCTTTCTCTACTACTACATGACTACAGGAGTTCTTCTGTTCTTTGAAGTAGTTCTGTTATATTGTAAAGTTGTTCTGATAGATTGTAAAGTTGTTCTGATAGATTGTAAAGTTGTTCTGTTATATTGTAAAGTTGTTCTGATAGATTGTAAAGTTGTTCTGATAGATTGTAAAGTTGTTCTGATAGATTGTAAAGTATATGACATCCTATAGTGGTGTATGTATATATACAATCTGAACCTGATCCAGTGGTCCAGTCCAGGGTTTTACTCTGATCACTGACCTTTCCATAAAGATCAGTCTGATTATCCTGCTGCTTCATCAGCATGATGTCATATAGGTGGTCACCATGGCAACAGGTCATACACATCATGTTCTGGACACGATCTGACAGATTTAATGTCACAGGAAGTGACGATGATGATAATTCAAAATTAAAAATTCAGACAATCTTCTTGTTAATGAAAACCTACTGATGATGAAAATAAGTTAATTTTATATGAAACTTTTGTCGATCATGGAACACAACTCACTGAAACCATGTGACCATGTGTCATGTGACCACAGCCATCCAATCAGAGGTGGTGTCATGTGGAGGTGACAGATGTAACATTAGCTGATGTCTGTCTGTGTAACAGCTCATCATCACCATCATCATCATCAGTTCTCATACTGACCTGCAGACAGCAGCACAGACACAGAGTCTGTGGTGAGTTTCTGCTCTGATCAGGTGACACTGTGTGTTTATCACAGACTTCCTACTGGGACCAATCAAACCATTACACACAGTAATCACAAACATCATCATCCCTCACTGGGAAGTCAGACCTCTTCTTCTGTGGTTCCTCTCTGACAGCGTGAGCAGAGACGTGTCGTGCTGATGAAGATGCCTCGTCTTGTCTCTGATGAGTTATAGGTGTGCAGCAGCAGGAAGTCACCTGCTGATTATCATCGTTCACTTTTCTGTCTCTGTTGCCACTTCAGTTGTCACGTTTCCGGCATCACGCCAAATGCTGGTGAGCGTCTGCTGTCACATCTGGCTTTGTTTCCATGGTCATGTCTGAGTGAGCAGCTGTGCTCCTTTGTCAAACCCCGCCCCTTTTTGGGTAAAAACAACTGCTGTAATTTGACTGATTTGATTCTGAGGTCAGTTTAGACACATACATTAATAAGACTGCATCACTTTTGAAAACAGTCAGCTAATCAGTTCTGTTTCTTTATCCTTTATTTCTCACATGTCACTTTTTAAGACCCTATTTTTTTTCCATTATGGTGTTACAAGAAATGAATGATATCAGAAACATAAACACGCTGCAACTTTAACAGCACCTGGTTTCACCAAAAAGAGGGCGTGTTCGAGAGACGTAGCTGCTCTCGTCAGTGTTGGGGCTGGTTTCCATACAGCTGGAGCTTTCAGGCCTGGTCTTCATCATAATAATACTGCCCTCTACAGGCAGACAGTGACAATGATGTCATGTGTTGGTCCTGGTGTTTGGTCATCATGGTAGTGCTGAAGCAGCTGGAAAGCAGTTCTGTGATGTGATTCACTGTGTATGATTTGTTGCTTCCTCATGTCACTGCCAAAATAAGAGACATGACATCAGTCTGTGTTTGTCATTAACATCCACACAAACATGTTTTTATTTAAGAATAATCTTTGGGGACTAGTTTCACCTGTGGACTGATTAGGTGCTATAGCGATTATTTGTGTGTAAATATGTTAATTATTACAGAAGACGTCATGATGCGTAAAGACAAAAATGTGAAGTCAACAAACTCAGGCAGCTGTTGACCTGCTGAGACTGAAACACACCTGGAACTGAGACAACATTTGGGACAGGTAACAGCAAGGTGAGACCTGATCACATGACCAATACTCTGTCCTAACAGTGAATATGCTGACAGTCACTTGTCGTGTGTCCAGATGTTGAGTGCTCAGGACCTTCATCATGGACAATGTGACACCTGGCAGCTCTACAGGTGAGACGAGCCTGAATGACTACAACTACCTGGCCCTGGTCCTCGGTGTCCCTTTGATCCTGGTCATCATTCTGGGGAACATCCTGGTGTGTCTGAGTGTACTCACCGAGCGCTCCCTGAAAACTGCCACCAACTACTTCATCATCAGCTTGGCAGTGGCTGACCTGCTGCTGGCGGTGTTGGTGCTGCCGCTCTATGTTTACTCTGAGGTTAGTGTCCACTGGGACCAGTGTGACTTTATACCTGCAGAGTGAGGACATGTTAAAGTGTGGTTTCATTTGTTCAGTGTTTGTATGTGTAGGGGCAAGTATGTAGCATAAATCAATGCCACACACCATAGCATTTTATTGCCTAAGCCCCTAGTTGGGCCTTTAAAATGCAAAAGACTCAGCAACAAAAACACAAGAGACAGTGCAAAATACAAACAACAGGAAAATACAGACAGCACAATACAAAACACAAACTACAATAAATAATATAGAACAGAATAATAGAATAAGAAGCACCAGATTATTCAAGATTCTATAACTAATTCCTCTTCAGAAACTGTTTCAGTGTGTTACGTACCACAGTGTCTGTGTGGTGTCGTACTCTCCTGCACAGGTCCCCCCCCCCCTCACCTTGCAGATTGCAGAGTGACTGCACTTGATGCCAAAAGAGACAAAAACCTGTTTGTCCAAATGGGGATTTACGTAGAAGGACCTTACAGCTCCCACTGGATCTTCCACATGTTACTGAACCTGAAGCTCTGAGTCAAACCATGAGGTCACTGAGCACCTGAGAGGCCTGATAATGTCGACATTTATGGAGGAGTTTAAAAGTTTTGATAATTTCATTCATTTTCAAAACTTGTACCACTTTTATTTATGTTTTACACTGTCTCAACATGTTTTGGTACTGGGGTTGTACTCTGACTGCATGAGGGCACCTGATGATCAGTAGAGGCACAGGTATTTTTGTCATGACCAATCAAACAAGACGAGACCTGCTCAGTGAGGACACTGTGGAAAGTGATGACACATTTTTGATTGTGTTGTGTTCAGTTCCTGGGAGGTATCTGGACGTTAAGCACGTACATCTGTGATGCTCTGATGACCATGGATGTGATGCTGTGCACCGCCTCCATCCTTAACTTGTGTGCCATCAGCGTGGACAGGTGAGTCCACCTGTGTCTGTCCCTGTCTACATCCAACCTGCATCTACAGTTTGAATTTACATGTAACAAGAAAAGAAATGCAGACTGTCATTTATTTAAATTTGATTTGGAATTTAAATTACCTCTTTACCGTATGACCTCCATCAAACAGGAAATTACAGACTTAATTGGCAGCAGAGCCAATTAACATTTTCAAATAGTTTGACTTCAGTTTGATCTGATTCAGTCATGAATTTTTCTTATGTGATGATTGAAGATTATTAAGATTACTCTAGAGGCTGTAATGAATCGTAATGAAACAGCTTTTAAAAAATAAATTAGTCTCATTACATTAATTTTGAATCATTATGGCTGATGTAAACAGAGGTCAGTTGAATCTTTGAAGGTCACAGCGTTGTTCATCAGGCAGAGAAAAGACAATTAAATCATCTTTAAGGAGCTGCAGCTCGTTAGTGAGAAAACAGATTTTTATAGATGACAGCTGCTAATGGAACCGACTGACAGCTTTCAGAGTGTTGAGAGAACATGATGAAACACCTCATGAGAACATAAATAAACATTCACTGTGTGAAACAAGAAGCTAAATATAAAGACTGTCACATGAGCACAGAGTCAGCTGACGTCTTCTTCACTTCTGACTGACTGTTCAGCTGTTTAACCTTTGGATGGCTGGTTCACCTGTGACATGTCTTCATCAATATAAACCGACAAAGAAACAAACAGGTCAAACCAGTTCAAACCAAATTAAAGCAGTAAAAACAAATTAAATCCATAAAAAGCAGTTGCCTTTGACAGAAAGCCAGATGTATTCCTATTGGTTGGTTTGTGTTCCTGTTTATGTCGTGGTCTCACCCGTCTGTGTTTCAGGTACATTGCGGGGGTCTCACCTGTCTGTGTGGTCTCACCTGTCTCTCTTTCAGGTATATTGCAGTGGTGGTCCCTCTGAAGTACAACAGGAACCAGTTCAGCGTGCGCCAGCTGGCTCTCATCACAGCTACCTGGGTGCTGTCTCTGGGCGTGGCGAGTCCCGTCATCTTTGGTCTGAACCAGGTTCCAGGTCGTGATCCAAATGTGTGCAAATTGGAGGATGACCGGTTTGTGGTGTACTCGTCCATCTGCTCCTTCTTCGTGCCTTGTCCCGTCATGCTTTTCTTATATTATTGGATGTTTCGAGGCCTGCGGCGGTGGAGTGGGCGAAGTCGATCTCAGGCAGGTCGAGCTAATCATCGAGCTCTCTCTTTACGGCTTGGCTCGGCGTTACGGCAAGCTGAAGCCACAACAGGCGGGATTCAAGGGAAAGTCATGTATTCCACACCAAACAGTCTCAGCCCCACCTCTCCATCCACCATCTCCATGACAACACCCTCTGCAACCCTGGTTACAGAGGAGCAGCTAATGGAGAGTGATCCAATGACAATGCAGATGGACAGTGTCTCAGATGGTGAGGCAGCAGAAAGGAAGGAGCGAGGCAGCAGGAGAGAGAGAGGAGCGATGAAGAAGAGAGGACGAAGAAACAGTAAGAGCAGCAGAGTCAGTGGGAGGGAACGCAAAGCCATGAAAGTGCTGCCTGTTGTTGTTGGTGAGTTTTTAATCAGTCAGCCTTTATTTATAATGGGATGTGAACAATGACAGCTGAAATCTAACAGACAGACATCAAACTTACCAAACTGCAGACAAAGGAAAAGGATCAGGCACCTTACAGAACTAACATTTATTTTATGCAAATGTGCCTAAAAATTAATCAAATATGCAAACTTCTCCCTTTTGAAAGGTAAGAATTTAAGGAATATGAATCCTTTGTATTTTAACATATTTCTATTGCCATCCCAGAGTTAAATGAAAAGGCAATAAAGATTTTTTTAATCCTCACCTGGTAAAAAAAAATCTGAATTTCAAAGCAATATCACAATTATAACCAAGTTCCAACAGCCAGCTGTGTAACTGAATTTATTTCCCTAACCATCCAACTGTAAAATACACCAAAATATTGTTTTTAACACACACTTTACAACGCAGCGTAGCCACAAGAAGAGTGATGTAACCTGACCTGGTGACCCAGCTACGAGCGATCAGAACCAGCTTGTGTGTGGTCCCTGGATCAGCCCACAGCCATCTTGATGTCTTCTCTGCAGCATCATTGAAATATAGAATTTATGATGCAATTTCTAAATATATTCTCAGGTACTCAACTGTATTTGTCTGTTTACGTTGGCTGTTACTGGGAGTTTTACCTCAATTTTGGATTTTGAAGGCTTGAAGCACATTTTTAAATTGTTTGAAGTTGTGAATTCTTGTCTGGGACGAGGCTGTTTTCTGACACAGACCAAGTTTAGAAATAAAAAATAATAAATATAATAATATAAAAATATAATAATAATAATAATAAAGCAAACCAAAACAACTTATGAATCACATATATTTCATATATATAAATCTACACCACACTGTCCTTCAACTGTCTCTTACTGTCCTCAGACTGTCTTATACTGTCCCAAACAAACAAACTCATAAATAAACAGACAAACAAACAAACAACTGACAAACAAAAATTAAACAAACAAATACACAACCAACCAACCAAACAACCAAATAAATAAATACATAAAGAAAAAAGAAACAAACAGATAAATTAAATAAATGAATAAACAGACAAACAAAAGTCTTTTTTTCCAGATCAAATGTCAGAGTGTCCTTTTATTGTGTCCAGTTCAAACACACCTGCATTAATTAATCCTGCTGTCTAATCAGTCTCTATGTGTCACACCTGTCAGGTGGATGATTACCTGCTCACTAACATGGATTTTTAACCCATTTGTGAACAAAATGAGATCTTTGAGTGTATAAAGTCATTATTTAGATGATAATGTTGATGAATGTGTCTCTGCAGGAGATCAACTCTGTTTGTTCCTGTAAAATGAGATTTTCTTCTCTCTCAGCTGGAAATTTCATGTTTTACTGTAACACAGAGACGAGCTGTGATGATCTGCTCAATAAAAATAGAAACGGCTTGTATCTACACATCACTGTGGAAACACACTCCGCCTGTATGATGAGTTATAACAGGTTTATTCTCCTGTCAGAACATCTGTTCATATGATGTTCATTATAAATATGTCCACCTGTCCCTCTAACTGTGTCTGTTTTCTGTGTCTCCAGGTGTCTTTCTGGCCTGTTGGACACCTTTCTTTGTTGTTCATGTCACCAAGGTGTTGTGTCAGTCATGTGTCATCAGCCCCACCCTCATCTCCGTGGTAACTTGGCTTGGCTATGTCAACAGCGCTGTTAACCCGATCATCTACACAGCCTTCAACGCTGAGTTCAGGAACGTCTTTCACAAGCTGCTCTGCTGCTGGACATGGGACTAAATCTGTCCTCAGACTGAGTCAAGACTGTTCCAGACTGTCTCACACTATCCGCAGACCGTCTCAGATTGTCCTCAGACTGAGTCTCAGACTGTCCAGGATTTTATGTTCTGGTCTCTGGAGCTGAATGTCCTTTAAAGACTCATCCTGTAAACCATCTGTCCATCAGCAGGACAAAGAGGCCTTACTGTAGATCTCAGCTGGACTGAAACTCTCTGACTTTTATTTTGACTTCATGTGTCAGTCTTTTACTTTGAAGGTTTCTTAATATTTGATGCCTGATGTTGTTTTACAGATCAGATCAGTGTTGATTTATTCTATTTTGTCTGACAGAGACGTGTTGAATATTTCTGACTGAAGATGATGGACCATAACCTGAAACACTGTGGATCCTGTCTAACACCCGACATTTGGTATCTTGTGCATGAAACACTGGAGTCAAAACCACTTACACCATCGACAGACTGTCTGTGGTGCTGTCAGTCTGTCTGCACAAGATAACAACTGGCATGTTTGACCAAAGCACACACACACACACACACACACACACACACACACACACACACACACACACACACACATATCTCCACAATCACAAGCAAAACACTTTAATTTATGTTAAACTGTGTGTGTGTGTGTGTGTGTGTGTGTGTGTGTGTGTGTGTGTGTGTGTAAAGTTATTCTCATTAATAACAAATAATGAATCATTATTATAATTATAAAGCCTAATAAATCTGAACAGACCTGCAAAGTGCACATGGACGGGATCATCGCTGTCAGATCGTCTGTGTGCTTCTGTCAGAGCCTCATGCTGGTTGGATAAACCTGCTGGATAATATCAAACTTCAGAAACTCTTTCTGGTTTTGTTTCCTCCACAGTCGTGTTAATGGGACAGAGGAGTGAAGACAGGAGGAGGAGAAGGAGGAACGGGCAGCCATGAAGCTGCACCTCAATCCTGCTCAGATGGCTGTTCGGGCGGATTGAGGTGTCTCGGTCGGTTTGCCTTCCTCTCTCCCACTCCCTTGATGATAATAATACATCATAAAACATAACATATTTTCAAGGTGCTTCAGTGTAAAACATGACCAGTCACATATCTGCAAGACATTTGTTTTGCAGTTCATGTATTGTGTTAGGACAAGGGGTCAATGCAGGTGTAAAACAAACTATTCACACATGAAGCTGCTTTGCAGGCGTCCTGCCATCTCCATATATTGCACACTCTCACGCTTCTCGAACCAGGAGATCTGTCTCCTTGTGCAGCTGATTCTTAAAGGTGATGAGAGGTGACTTTCTGATTGGTTTATTGCAGTTCGGCCTAAACCTCACCCATGAATTAATCAAGACGCTTGTGGACAACTGATGGTGAATCCGGCTGTGCAAATCCTGCTGGTGTAAAATGGCAGAGGTGGATTTTGACACAGTTTGAATAAATTAACTCAAAGTAAGATCCTGCATGTTTGTTAAAGACTGAAATGATTGAGATGAAAATATTGTCTGTGGTTTTATCTGTGAAGTGAAGGTGAATGTGATGATGAAACAACAAGAGAAATAATAAAGATATTTGTTCTTATTTAAACACTTTACTTTTGTTTATGTCAGGATTACAAATCATCATTGTTTACTGTTTATTTTAATCTGCCGTCCTCTTCATTTGTTGTCCGGAGTCACAGGTGAGTTTGTTGATTTATTTACCTTCAGTTTTCTGTTCCTGAGGATCACAGTGATGAACTGTGAGAACAAAATGTTCTGTAGGTGTTTAGTGCTCTGCAGCGCCTCCCAGAGATCACACTGGATTATTACAGAGAAGAACTGAGGAATGTAGCTGTCGAGCTTCTTCAGAAGGTCACCAGATAATTAATTATTTAATCATTAGTTAATTAGGCCTGATTATTTTGTGATAACTGATGTGGTAAACCTGGTTGATCAATTGATCGACATGTTCCTGCAGCAGATTGATCGTGTCTGAGGGTTTAATCCCCTCCATCACTGAGAGGAGGGGGAGGAGGAGCAGGACAACATCCCCTCTCTCTGTGATCAAACAGCCATGGAAACCACACAGTGGTTACCATGGTAACAAGGGGCCCATGCATCCTGAACATGCAGTAAACACATGTTCAAATAGAAAACAGATTTTATTCTGTTCATCATTTTTAAAATGTTTATTTTAGTTTATTGTGTCACAAAACATCGTTTACATGATGAGATAAATATGATGTAACACACATTAAGTCATATGATCAAAATAACACAAAATGTAACTTATGCAGTAACTACAATTATACTGTTACTGATCTGAAAGTATTGATCAAATATTGATTATCTTCCTTCTGTTGATAAAAACAGATAAACAATGTTTCCTTTAAAATTACCTGATCACATGACTCTTTAATTCAATTACATAACAACAACATGCAAACAAACATACAAACAAATGAATGAATTTGAATTTGAATTTATTGAAGGATGTAGCATCTCATTTTCGAGGGGGTCCTATAAACACAAATACAGAAAAAGAAAAGAACATACAGACAAAAACAGCCTTACATAACAAACATACACAACAAATACACAAACAAACATCTTGCTCACCCTCTCCACAACCCACCCATACCCCTACCCAAAGCTAATGCACAAAAGAACTTAAATTAGATATCATGACCAGCAGCAATCATATCAACAAATGAGGAATTTTCAGATACTAGAAATTAAAAACACGAGCAGGTTGTTTTTAGAAGAGAATCTAACAAAGTCCTAAAGCAGCACAAAGAGGTAACAGATCTGAAAAACAGAGGAAGATTATTCCAATCAGATGGAGCTTTATATTGGAATGACCTGCGTCCAACTTCCTTAAAAATTCGGGGAACAAAGAAAAATGGATACTGCATATGTCTAAGTGGATAGGAGGAGTTGTATGGAATTAAGACCTGTTTCAAATAAGGTGGACCATCGAAGTGAACACATTTAAAAATAAATTGAAGCCAGTGAGATTGCCTTCGAGATTTAGGCTGCAACCAATTCAGTGATTCATTCATGGAACAATGATGAGTTCTAAATGGACACTTCAAAACAAATCTACATAAAGAATTAAACAGCACATTAAGACGTCTAAGATGAGTATCAGATGTGTTCTGGTAGACAATGTCAACATAATCAAAAATAGATAATACTAATTGTGTGATAATTCTTTTTCTGACATGAAATGTGAAACAATTGATTGAACGATAAAGTGAACACAAACAACCATATACT
>CM034612.1:218594-231094 GCA_020091685.1 Lutjanus erythropterus
TGTATATATATATATATATATATATATATATATATATATACACACACATATATACAACGTATGCATACAAACATACACATAATAATGATAATACTAATATATTTACCATATATGTTGGTCAGAATACAAAACTACTCTGTTAACATCTTGTGATATACTGTTAGAAAGCTTGGAGTCTTGTGATTTGATTGATGGCAACAGCCAGCGTGACAAACCAGCAAGCAAACAATTACAAAACTTAGGCAACTCACTCACTGACAACTGCAGTTCAGCACCATGTCAATAATATTCTGACCAAAATAGTTGTTTCAAGGTCCAGTCAGTCCAGTCCAGTAACATGTTTAGTCCAAAACGTGCACAGACTGTGCCGATGACTGTCACTTCATATTGCCAATGAAATCCACAAAATGATAATATTCAGTTTTTATGTAATACGAAGCTAAAACAGAGAAATTCTGTTCATTTAGACAGTTTTACTTTGAGTTGATTTTACATGAATAGCTTTTCTACCGTAGTTTCAATGCCTTTATTTGTTTCCAAAAGGTAAAAACTCTATAATGTTTCTGCTGTTGCTCTGAAGCAGTGTTTCCTTTCACCAGAGACCAAAACCATGCATACTTTGGTTCTGTCTGGGAGAGCTTTAAGAGGTTTTTAAATGGCCCTGTCTCTGTTGCCATAGTAATAGATAAAGTAACTGTCTCCTCTTTCTGTTTATATAGTAACAGATCTTGACCTGAAGTTCCAGTACCGGGGCCGGACGGTGGGTTCTTTAGTGGTCAGCAACCCTCAGGGCTGCAGGTTGTACTCTGGACACCTGGAGCCAACCCCGGAGCAGGTGGACCTGTTTGGACCTGTGACCTTGCAGCAGGTGTTGTTCCCAGGGACTGCTGAGATCCAGAACCAGAAGCAGCGGTTCTACACGGAGGCCCTGCTGGATGTGATGGACCGCGGGCTGATCCTGGAGATCTGGGAGCAGGACATCTACGCTGTCCGCCTCTGTCAGTGTAAGGTATTCTGGTCTGGACCAGGTGTGTCCGAACAGGGACCACCCAAACCCCTGGAGAGAGAGAAGAAGATTAAGGTGTTCAGCCTCAACGACTTCCTGCAAGGTGACCAATCCGAGTTCAGCTTAGAGTTTCCACAGGTGTAAGAGCTAACCTAACCTGAACCCCGTCCCTGTTCACAGGCCTGATCCTGTTCCAGAAGGGGGAGGCACAGAATCCACCACCCTTTGAGATCTTCTTCTGTTTTGGGGAGGACTGGCCTGACAAGAAACCCAAAGAGAAGAAACTTATCATGGTCCAGGTGTGTATGCAGTCCAGAGCCCCTTTTCCACACGTGCTGCTTGGTTTTACTTGGTTTGTCTCCTGCTTTCTTAGTTTGACTCAGACGGACTCGGTTTGACTCCACGTCAGTCCAGCATGGTACAGATTTACATCTGCATGACAACAGGGCTACCTGCCTGAAGGTGTCGTCTGTAACGGATGATCTCAGCTGGAATCGAACAGCTGTAAAACACTAGATCTGGACTTAATTTTCCTATCAACTCTTCACCATAAAAGTCCCCCATTATATTGTTATTTCACTCCTTTAGAATTTGGATAAAACGGTATTTTGAGGGGATTTAGTTTTTTCTCTCTTGTAATTATTAAACATAGACATCAATGCCGTCAGATGGAAAATCTGAGCGGTTGACTTCACAGTGAAGCAGGAGAAGATGTTTGTACTGTATATGTTTATATACATTTAGATTTATACATTTAAAATATTTACACATTTTTACTTGAAGTTTAAACTGGAAAACTGAAAAACATTTAGAGGCCATATCTCAATTTTGTTTTCATAACTAAAAACTACAACGTGCCTCCCTGACGCCCTCACAAACAGAACAGAAGCATGCTAACAGAAGCATGCTAACAGAAGCATGCTAACAGAAACACGGCAGCAACCAATGTAACTAAGTGATAATAGTATCCTGTCCAGTTTTAACCCAGTTCTGGTTCTTGTTAGCCAGTTAATATATCTGGTTATGGTTTAGTTTTAAACTGTCGTCTCGTCTTCTAAGGTGGTCCCTGTGGTGGCTCGGATCCTGACAGAGATGTTCTCTGGAGAACTCAGCTGGTCCACAGACAGCATCCGTCTGCAGATCTCAAATCCTGATGTGAAAGACCAGACGGTGGAGCAGTTCAAGGAGCTGCAGAGACTCCTGCAGAGCCAGCACATCCAGGGGCCCTGGACCCCCAACATCCCCTGAACACAGGGGCCCTGGACCCCCAACATGCACCCCAATGTCATCTGAACACCAGGGGCTGTAGACCCCCAACATCTCCTGACTCTGACAGGCTGTTCTGTTCATCATCATCAGGTCCAGGTCCTTTACTGGACCTGCAGTCCTCAAGAGACCCGGTTCTATAGGTTGGAACAGAATCCATTTGTTGATAAAGTTTTGATGAGAACAAAAATCACCAGAACAAACTTCAGAAGAGCTGCGTGTGACTACAGATCATCAGACTGTGTGTGTGTGTGTGTGTGTGTGTGTGTGTGTGTGTGTGTGTGTGTGTGTGTGTGTGTGTAATACACTGTAAAAAATGGAGGTCAGAATAAATTTGATGCTTCAGCAGTGAGTTACCTTTCATTCGGTATCTTCAACCTGACTATTGTCAGCAGGTTCTGTAGGTTCTGTACACAGAGTCTGTTCTAACATAAGACATATATGTAAACGTCACACTGACTTTTGAATCGGATGTCAGCATCACCGCCATATTGGACCAATCAGACTGATCTGTAAACAGCTCCGTGTAACTGAGGGCTGCAGTCTTTTGGATAAGAAAGAATCATGTTATATTCAAGGGTTCATGATCTACAAACAAAACATGTATTAAATGATGACAGTAATCAATACAGTATCTTCATGTTATATGTCAATGTGTTCTAACAGCCTACGGAACAGACCTCCGTGTGATTGGTCAGACTCAGACTTTCCCAGCTTCTTGGATTAAGACGGACTTAAATGGAAATCTGTTGTTGAACACAAACACGGTGCTGTGTGTTTAAACTGTCAGATCATTTCAGTGAGTGTATTCAGGATTTCAATAAACACCACTGCAGTATTCTTTCAGAGTTCACCTGTTGTTTTTCCATCACATGGGATGATAAATCAAGAGCACCACATACCAGGGCTTGGTTACACAAAACCATGAAGTTTTAAATTTTAAACTAAGGATACCTTAGGATGATTTTATGAAACTTACTTTTTCCTGAGGATTCCATTCCCATATTTATCAGGTGAAAACCTGACAGCCTCCATGCAACATTCTTAAATTATCCATTTTGCATAAGGGGTAAACTTAAGGTAGATCATGGAATGGGAACTGGTCCATATTGGAAAACCAAAAAAAAAAAAAAAAGAGTGAGTTGAGTCGTACCTTGAAGGACTTGAGCTCAGTTCTGTAAACCACCTTAAGTTTCAAACTTGAGTTTGTCCCCAAAGCAAAATCTGAATACTTTCCTCAGCTGAGAGGCGTGTCCACGAGTGATGCATAAAGGGTGTGTCCTTTTTTAAGTGTTTTAACTACAGCTTTCACAGCAGTTACTGTCATAACACAGCACATGGCCATTCCAGTTACTATGGTAACAGTTATGCATTCTTCAGTTTTAATTAAGAGCATTATTCAGTTGTTAGCTAGCTTAGCTGAAACGCTAAGTGAGCCTGTGTTTGCTAGCTTCATTACAACAGACACAGAAACAAAAGGAAAAAGATGAGAATGGTGTTCTTTAAGAACACTGAAACAGAAGAACATAAAGTAAATTTAACCAGCAGCAGAATCAAGAACACACAAGAAGATGAGTCGAAAAATAACTGACAAAATCATTGTGAGAAATCTGCTGTCGAAGTCATGAAGAAATATGAAAATATGATTATGACAGCATGAAAGCAGATCAAACCAACAAAAACTGGTTAGTTTCAACAGGACTAATGTAAATGTAGGAGGCAGAGTTGTGTTAGCCTTTGGCTAGCTAGCTAGAAAATGACTAGTCCTTAGGACAAAGTTGCACATCTCAGTGTCCAGTGGGTTTCCTTATGTTGAAAATGTGTCTGTCTCCTCTTCACTATAAATTCAGACCTTGTCTTTTATTCACCACTGAGTTCACGTTAAAAAGACTATTCTGGGTCTCTTAAAATGTTCTGAGAAAAACGGTCACTGAAGACCTTCTAGCAACACGTAAGGGCTCCAGATAAAACCACTGATATGATCCAGAAGGTGAAAACCTCCTCTTTCCTCAGACATGACATCTACAACAATTCAGTTACCAAACAGCACTAAATTCATCCAAAGTATTGTGACAACTGAGTGAGTAATTTTTTTAGCAGAAATTTGAAAATTGATTTGGTCTGTATGAGTCTTTTTTTGGTCTGACCATCAGTTTAAAATACAGACATTTAAAGACATGTTGGACTGCGGTACAGACAGCTGTCTCTTTACTAACGGACCTATAAACTACATGATTAACTGAGAAAATAATTGGTCAATTAATAATGAAAATAATCAGTAGATGCAGCTCTACAAAAAATGTAAATGAAAAATGAACATTAACATATTTCCATGTTTAACACTATATTTTAAGGCCTGGTTTTGAGTTCTCTCTCCTGTAGAACCTCCTTCATGTCTAAATGTTTACGTTTAAGTTCTCTGCTGCTCTGAAAATCATCAAGATGTTTATGAATTTTCATCTTTTAACCTTATGATTGATCCAAACAGACGAATGCTGAAGGATCAGAACAGAGCAGGATTCAGAGCAGTCTGGACTCTCAGCTGGTTCAGGTCTCAGTATCAGGTGACAGCAAACAAAAAAAACCAGTTTGACCAGAAATCCCAGCAGATGGGGTCTCTCTCCACCAGGGGAGTATAAACACAAAAGATGACATCACACTGCCCAGAAGGCAGCAGTGAAAACAGCTGAAGGGTCCATGCTCACATCTGATTGGTTCAAGACTTCCTGAGTGTAGACTACAGGGTTCATGGTTGTATTTAGTGTCAGTCAGTGAACAACCAATGATTAACTCCTGTTTTAATAATCAGCTCATGTCCCTCAGATCAGTTGTCATTTGTCTGAATATTTATTTTCCTCAGTTGAGACAAGACTCAACATGTCACCGTCATTTCAAAGGTAAATGATTTATTCTGTCTTCTTCATCTGATGGATTAAACTTGAATGGACTCATTGCTGCCCTCTGTGGCAGATCAGGAGCAACTACAGCTGCCAAGGTTTTCATTGACTCCAGTCGGCCAGCAGGAGGCTAACTGCCTAACGTTCACGCCTCCTGGGGAGAGTTTGGTTTGATTAATATTTCGTTCACGCCTCCTAATTAATGTCTGGTTAACTTTCACACCTGGTAATAAGCAGCAGTCGACCACGAGGTTCCACTGATCAGACATCTCAAACACGGCGATTTAAACACTAAACAAGATGTACTGGTTGTTTCAGTTGTTGTTTTTTATTGTTTACAACAAGGCTACATCACCGATGATGTCATGGTGTCAGTCTCTCCCTCTCATTACCCAGAGTTCACTCTGTCTCACTTTGTGGAAAAACAACTAAAATTCAACCAAAGTTAAAAAGGTCAAAGGTGACGCCAAATCCTCCAGCATTGAGCCTCCACAGGCAGCCGCTCAGCCAAGAGCATCATGGGAAATCTTTTGGCTCTTTGTATGGCACGGACAAAAAACATCACGACCAAAGTCCCAAAAATAAATCTTCTCTTAAAAACTGTTGACCAGGCACATCCTACGATTGATTACTGATGAAGATCCAACAGGACTGATCCACATCAGTTCACTTAGTGAACTCCTCCTAGTCCTGACCCGCCCACCTGCTGGACCCAACTCCGCCCACCTGACACCTGCTGCAGGTGAGGTCAGGTGAGGTTGGGGGTCGGGGTGGAGGACTTCTGTCCAATCAGTCTCCACTCTGTCAGTCCATCAGAGTGATCCGATCTGTTTCACATTCAAAGTCCCTCCATCTTCATCATCTTCATCTCGTCCCTTTGGATCCTCGTCTGCAGTCACAGCTTTTTGCCGTCACCTCTGAATGTTGGTCAACGAAAGATTTAACCTGAAGAAGAAAAACAACAAGTTGTTTTCTCTGTCAACACTTGGTAAACAGGTGTGTGATGACATGAAGCCATGTGGAAGAAAAGGTGAATTTCCAACAAACTGTGTTTGTTTAGTTTGTTGTTTCATGTCGTGAATTTGATTCCTGACAAACTGTTTTCATCAAAGCTACTAGTTTTCATATGAGACTGATCCTCGGTTCAGGAAATAGTTTGTGTGAACAGTTACCTGTGTGAACAGTTACCTGTGTGAACAGTTACGTGTGTGAACAGTTACGTGTGTGAACAGTTACCTGTGTGAACAGTTACCTGTGTGAACAGTTACCTGGTGTTGTGTGAAGGTTGCAGCTATCGAAACAGTCTGGTGAACTCTCTGATGGCCCAACACACCTGTTTACACTCTTCAGCACTGAAGAGAAGAAGAAAGACAAACAGGAAGTCACACCTCTGAACGCTTCTTAACCAAACTCAAACTCTGATTCGTGGAGGTGTTCTTAAACCACAGAATCGTTTATCATGATGAATACCATTGTCCTCCTCAGTGCCAGTTGTTCCTAATTATCAGGAAATGTCCCACCAATGTCCATATAAGGACATGAGACTACAGGACCATGTGCACACAGAGATTGGACAGATAAGTTTAAAAGATGGTGCGGCAGTCAGTGGTTTTTCCTCCTGGACCGTCTCAGAATCAGAAGCTGAGCTGGTTTTTCAGAATTAATACAACTTGATGGAACATTTCATCTAAAATCTGTCAGACCATGAAAAATGCAGACATATTTAAAGACCAGTGTAAAGCCTAAAGTCAGGTGATTATTTTAGTGAATAATTGTTCTCTTCTTCAACGTGTGTTTAAAAACTGTTACTAAAGTGGTTCGACTGTATTCAGAATATAAACACTGCATCATTTAAAACCCCTAAAAGGTCACAGCAATGGTTCTAGTTCCATTGTTTATTTAGATAAGACCCAGAGAACAACCTCTGAGGAGGAGCCTGGAACCCTGAGCTGCACTCTGGTCCCATTTAACATGAAAACTGTGTACGTGGGTTTAAGAAGACATTTGAATGAGTAAAATGGTTAAAGTCATCTCTGTTTATTGTTCAGTTCTGTCACACAATGTTGTGTTTCTTTCTGCAGGTGGCTTTTTTTAATGACAGAGTTTATTATTCAACTGTAAAAACATAAAACCTGATTTTATTTTCTGTGTAAAAACTTTAACACCTGTCCATTTTAAATGATAAAGCTGTCAGATTAAAAGTAAAACACTCCCTCGACTGTAGTTTAGTTTGTTCAGGTGAATCTCTCAGACCTCAGATTCGTCTTCCAGGACAAGTCTGAACTCGCTGTGAGGACTCCAGTTTTTCTGCGTTCCACATTTAGATCGACAAGTCTCAACAAAATCCAGACGTCTCAGGCTGCTGATACAACCAATCAACACATCCCATCCCGTTCAACATGTCCCTGAACGTCTCACGCCCCTGAATGTCTCAATCTTGGCTCCACATGTCCCTGAACGTCTCACACCCCTGAATGTCTCACTCTTGGCTCCACATGTCCCTGAACGTCTCACGCCCCTGAATGTCTCACTCTTGGCTCCACATGTCCCTGAACGCTGCACAGATCCAAATATTTCACATGAGTCACAGCTGTCGGATGTGTCTTCTGTCGACTGTTTTCCTTTTTCTTTAGTAAAACAAAGAATTCGGTGTTTGAACTGGAGGTAAAAATCATTTAAAGTTGCAGTTGCCAAAAGCAGATTTCTGACTTTGACACAATCTTTGATGTTTAATCTGTTTTTTTTTGTTTTGTTGAACTTTCATCAGTGGTAGAAAACAGCAAAAACCTCAACTTGTTTCAAATGATAACTTCAGACATTTTAAATGTAATGTGGTAAAAAACGAGACATTATCATCCCAACACTACAGCCAGTCATGTGACATGTTGCTGGCCAATCAAAGCAGTCATTAACCTCTGAATAAAAGTAATATCAACATTTCATTTCATTAAACAGTTTAAGACTTTATTGTATGATTACAGTGTAACGTGTTAAAATCTTTAACACCTGTGTGTAATAAAATACCTGAACAGGACTTTTGGATCACCTGCAGGTTCCATTTAAAAGTGTGTTAAATATTGTTTGTTCTTCTTGTTGTTCTTAACTTCTCAGACAAATGAGGAAGGAGAAAAATAAAGAGTAAGAAGTCAGTTGCTGGTTGCTCATGTCTCTGTTGTCGCAGGTGTTGCTGATATCTCACCTGGTGACCTGTTTGTGGAAGTCAGTCAGCTGTTTGTGGGTGACAGTCACAGCTCCTCCTGACGTCTCCTTCGGTAAACCTTTCAGAGCATTTTCTAACCAGCGACAGAACGTCTGAAACAAAAGGCAGAGTTGAATCATCAGTCCCTGATGAACAACAGCTGACGCACCTGACCAGGTGTTCGTGTTCATACTTACAGGTCTGTCAAACACCATGACCTCCCACAGCACCTCGGCCACGTCGGGCAGCGTGTACGGTGGCAGACAGAAACAACATGAGTGCATCAGCTGAGTGATGAGCTGCTGACCGTGCTGCTCCATGGCCTGACCAATCAGCTGCTTCCTCACTTCAAAGTCCTCCTCATGCTGCAGAGACAGAGGACAGACATGTTCATCCTGTTTGTGATGCAGAGACAGAGGACAGACATGTTAACTCACATCGTTGGCGACTCCGGTGTGGATGAGGTCTCGAACAAATTTCATGACGCTGCAGTTGGCATCTCTGTGGTCCAATGAGGTGGCAGCGATGGCACACTGGATGATGTGAACGATGATGCTGCTGCTGAGTAAAGTGACAGGACTCCTCTGGATAAACCTGAACAGACAGAAACAGGTAGAGACGTCACAGGACGTCCTTGAAGGACACGTCAGTCTGTTCAGGTGAAGCCACAGACTCACCTGGTGGCCAGTCTGAACAGGTCATCCACGGTGTCAGGATGGTTCCTCAGACCGTTCTGCTGCTCCAACAGCTGGAAGGTCGGCATACACAGAGCCTGAAGGAGGTGGCATCATCATCATCATCATCATACAGTCAGACACAAGCTTTCTGATGTGTTTACCAGGTCTACTAGTGTGACTTTACCTGCTCTACAGGTATGAATTTACCTGTAACATGTCGAGCAGTCCCTGCCTGCAGCCCTCTTCCATGCCGTACTCGTCCACCAGGATGCTGCCCAGGTACAGGAAGCAGGAGTGTGGATACACCTGGTACACACTCACCATCTGATGACACAGAACATGAACAGGTAAATAAAAGATGAGCAGACGTGACTGATCAGTCAGGTAGAGTTCTGTCCACCTGGTGTGTCAGTGTGATAATGCAGGTGTGTCTCACCTGAGTGACAAGTGGCTGCAGGAGTGAGGCGGAGCCTTTCCCCACACATCGTACAGCAAACCTGAGACAACGACAGCATCGCTCCACAATCCTGTTATCAGCCTGATGGGTGTTCAGAGTCTCTGACAGCACGGGCCAGATCTACAGGTGGGTCACATGACACAGGTAAGATACAGTAATAACACATCTTCAGATGTAACAGTGAGTCACATGACACAGATAAAATGTATTAATCACTCGTTCTTGAGAAATGGGACAAATAACTGTTGTGATTTGTATTAACTCTTGTAACAAGCCGACCTTTTTGTGATTAAATGTTTTATTAAATTTACTGACTGGATGAAGTTGATGTTGTTGTTGGTGTGAATCATTTTTGATTTTTGTTTGTTTGTTTTGTTTTTCCTGGTAGGACATGATTTGTCCCAATTCTCAAGAATGGATGTAACAACAACAGGTCACATGACTGAGGTTATCTATTAATAAATAATTTGCATTAATATTCAAATGATTGCTCCAGGTAAACCAGGTGAGTTCAGGTACTTTACCTCTTGGATGACTTTCTGACAGGGGTGAGTCTGTCCATTCTCTACGATGGGGTTTGTGTGTCTGAAGGAAAAACAAACTGTATGAATGTGCACACTGTCTGCAGCTTCACAATTTAAATAAAGTTTCAATAATATTTGACTACAGGTAAATCAACAGGTAAACTCACCTGAAGATAACAGCCAGTCTGTCCAGCCAGACTGTGGGATCAGCTGATTTACCATTTGTAGATTCTTCAGCGAGAAGCTGAAAGACAAAAACAGAAAGACACAAGTTCAGCCAATTACAGTATTTAGTTTCTACAGACTCTGATCGATCAATCAATCAACCAATCAATCAATCAATCAATCAATCAATCAATCCATCAATCAATCAATCCATCAATCACTGATTTAAACATTCAGACTGAAAACCATGAGAGTCTGAATGTCGCAGAAACACAGACTGACCTTTTTTAGAGCCATGACCTGAACAGCACAGAGATCACTGAGACACTCTGCAATCTTCTCCAGAGGAAGACGAGCCAGGACCAGAGCTGTACCTGCACAGGTAAATAACTCAGGTGAGAACACACACAACAAACAACACGGAAATCTGACACTTTAAACATGTTTGTTCTCTTCTGCTCTGCAACAGCTCCCATCAACCAATCAGCTGCAGCTGGGACTACTGGCGAGGAACCAGTAGGACCACTGTCCACTCCTGTCATCATGAGGGCAGATGAGGAAACAGCCAGGTGGTGCTCTGAAAAACAGGAACACTGAAGAGCTGGACGGCTGAAGAGAAGGACAGCTGAAGAGAAGGACGGCTGAAGAGAAGGACGGCTGAAGAGAAGGCAGGCTGAAGAGAAGGACGGCCGAAGAGAAGGACAGCTGAAGAGCTGGACGGCTGAAGAGAAGGACAGCTGAAGAGCTGGACGACTGAAGAGAAGGACAGCTGAAGAGAAGGACAGCTGAAGAGAAGGACGGCTGAAGAGAAGGACGGCTGAAGAGAAGGACAGCTGTAGAGCTGGACGACTGAAGAGCTGGACGACTGAAGAGAAGGACAGCTGAAGAGAAGGACGGCTGAAGAGAAGGACGGCTGAAGAGCTGGACAGCTGAAGAGAAGGACGGCTGAAGAGAAGGACAGCTGTAGAGCTGGACGACTGAAGAGAAGGACAGCTGAAGAGAAGGACGGCTGAAGAGCTGGACAGCTGAAGAGCTGGACGACTGAAGAGAAGGACGACTGAAGAGAAGGACAGCTGAAGAGAAGGACAGCTGAAGAGAAGGACAGCTGAAGAGAAGGACAGCTGAAGAACTGGACAGCTGAAGAGAAGGACAGCTGAAGAGAAGGACAGCTGAAGAATAAGATGGTTGAAGAGCGGGACTGTTGAAGAGTGAGTGCTGAGGAGTGGAAATGCTGAAGAGGAAGATGACTGAAAAGCAGAAACACAGAAAAGTGTGAAGGTGTGGAGCTGTGGATGCTGGAGAGCGAGACGGCTGCTGCACTGTGAACTGAGGAGAGCGACTGGGACAAAGCTACTAAGAAGCTGAATGAAACCCTAAAACGTGTCTCTGTGGACTCAGTGCAGTCTCTCCCCTCTCCTTTATACTGACTGCAGTGTGTACTGACCTGATGATGTCACTACAGGTGTAGTAACGTACCTTTCAGCAGTCCTACAGCAGCCTCAGTGGACAGGGCGAAGGAGTCGAGGGAGCGGGCGATGTCCAGCAGACCCTGGAAGTGTTGAGCCATGTGGTCTCTGCACACTGAACAGATGTTGTGGATTGCCTTTGCTGCTGCTGATGCCAGAGGTTTCTCTCTGAGACCTTTCATCAGGTAGTTTAACACCGGGTCTGACAGGAAGAGGAAATACACAGTCAGGGTTTACAAAATAAAAGTTGAACCACTGAGAGTCGTGACAAGATTAGTGTCTGGTTTTCAAACAATCAGGGATGATGCAGGTGAGTAATAAAGAAGTTTTAACAATTTAATTGTATCTTATATTTAGAAGGTGTGCGTGTCTGAATCTCATGATCAGACCATTTAAACCATTAAAACATCAGCATGAATCCCAGACCGCGCCCAGCAGCAGGCTGTAGTTTGAACCCATGAACTCGTACCGAGGAATCTTGGGTTTCTGTCCACAACCTCACTCATCTCTCCAACCAGCTCGATGCTTGTGTAACGAACCGCCATGTGGATGCTTTCTGGAAGTAAAACCACCTGCTGCAACACCTCTGACAGCGTCGGGTTGTTCTCTCTGAAAGACAAACACAAACTGAGCCGGAGGACGACCTGAATAATGAAATTATACTGAGTCGTGTTATTGTTCTGTCTGCAGGAACACAGTCAGTTTACAGTCAGTTTATGCCCCAAGACTGACAATAACACAGAAACTCACGGATCAACACTTTTCGCAATCGCAGCCATGATGAAGAGGACGGCCTCCGTCACCTCCCAGGAAGGGTTCCCTTCTTTTAACGTAGAATATAAC
>CM034612.1:236094-261094 GCA_020091685.1 Lutjanus erythropterus
GCGAGATCCTCGATGATTTCTGTCCTCCGATTGGCTCCGATTCGTAGAGATCGACTATGAACTTCCTCTGGCAGCACAGTGAGGATCTCTATGAGGAACAGCATCGAGCTGATGTCATTGTTATACCTGAGAAGGGGTGGAGACGGACAGGTGAACCAGAGGACAAGACAACAGAAATCAGGTTTTACAAACAGAAACTCTGTTTCCTGTTTCCTGCAGGTGTGCCTGTAAACATCCTGCAGGGGCTTTAACACGCCTCATCTACACTGTAAAGACTTATTCTTTAATGATGACTCACTGATCTGGCAGCCATATTTGTAGTTCCAGTCTACAGTGAACACAAGTTGTGAGTAAAGGTCCAGACGGTTGTGTGAATTCTTACTCTATGAGCGTGTGCATCCCATCTCCACGGCCATCTGAAGAGCAAGATCTGCGATTGCTAAAGCCAGCTGAGACACAGCAGAGACAGAAATCAGTTCACACAGAGCAGGACAACACTGTGATTTACTACAGGAGCACATGTCCTCATACAAATACTCTCATCCTGTTGAAATAAAATACATCAACCTCAATTTTATTTCTCTCTATGACAGAAAAACGCATCAGTCATTCAGACAGAAGTTCAGAGTTCACACAAGACAGTTTCTTTAACTTGTCACAGCTGTCGATGTGATTTTATTGATCAGAAACAGTCAGAGCATCTCTATTCTGCTTCCTGTTGTGTGTTAATGTAAGCGTTCTGCCTGTCGACATTCTTCAGGTTGACAAACATCGCTGTGATGTTACGACAGAAACGCCTCAGTAACGTTGGTGAAAACCATTTTACAATCAAAGCAGAACGAGTATAAGGAAAAGAAGAAGAAATCACCTGAAGCCACAGAAATCTTTACAGCACTACGGAGACATCACATAATAAAATCTACAAACTAAATATTTAAATATTTACTGGATAAAACTTACTACTTATATTTCCACATTTATTTTGTTATTCTTTCACAGATGTTTTTCTTTTATGGCGCTCCTCTGACTCCATCGACACCGCAACCCACAGATCAGGACAGTTTCAGATATTTACAAGATAAAAATATTCACATATTTACACGATACAGGCTCTAATCAGTGCAGACTGTAGCTCTGTACTGAAAATAAAAATACTGAAATGTGAGATTTAACAATAATTTCTTTGGAGCCGTTTTGTTTGGTAACTGACATGTTTTGATTGGTGGAGCCTCAGAGGCACAATTAATCACATCATCATCAAAATATCAATATGACCAGGTGCAAAATGTGAGAGAAAACAAACATGATAATAATGAAGTCCTGTAGAGCTGCAGAGACTAAAAATCTTTTTGTGAAAAATGAAGATTGTGATGTAAAATTAATCATTACCTCCAACTATATGAGAGATCAGTTTTTACCGTGTGGCGCAGAGAGTTTTGTTTTTAATGATTCTGTTTGTGCTTCATTAATTAATGTTTCACTGAAAAAGCTGAAAAAATCTTGAATTGAAAAAACAAAAAATGCATTTTGTATTTTATTAATGATGAATTCATTCTTGATTGTTGACACGTTCAGTTATCAGTAAGAGGGTCAGATGTACCTGTGTGACGATGATGGGGGACAGGTCTTTGAGGTTCTGGATGTGGGTCAGCAGGAGTCTCGCAGTGCATTGTGGGTCTCAGGCGCAGCTCATAGAAGGAGGTCTGAATCTTCATCTTCATGGTCTGAGCATAAGTAACATGACTCCGCGTCCTGTTTGAGCTGCAGCAGCTGGTCTGAGATCTCCACATGCATACATCTGCACAGGGACAGGAAGTGATGTCAGAGCTCGTGGTTACACCTGAGCAGCTTTTACTCTGGCGATCATCAATCACACACAAAGCTGTTTCTTCTTTAACCATCAGTTCATTTCAATGACAGTATGATCATTGGTTTTATGTCCTGATAGCTGTCATTTACATTTTATATTTCTTCTTTAAAAATATCATCTAAATTACCATTATTAATCAATTTATTAATCCTGTCACAACCTTGTAACTTAAAATAAATCCAAATATGAGGAGCACACAAACGTACATTCACACCCCAACAACTGTCACGTCATCATGGTTTTAATAGTTTTTGTCAGCAAAAATGAAACTTACGATGCCAAAACAATCAATCCCACTAATCACATCATATATTGCAATTTCTGGAAGAATAGTCATAATACGACTGTTTTCACTACACTGTGCAGCCCTGTTTAGTAACACACCAGTGTGTGAGTGGTTACCTGTGTGATAACAGTTACCTGTTCAGGTACAATACACTCTGTCCGTGACGCCTGCACCTGTTTATGTGGATCCATCAGCTGTTAGAGTCCCATCAGGACCAAAACCAGATTCATCAGACAACAACCACAGCAGGTAACAGGCGTCAGTCTACACGCCTGATGAAGCAACCTGATTATTCGTAAGACCTCTGATCAGACAAGTGAACCCCAGTCCTGGCCCTGGTCTGTGCCCACATACCACGATCAGACTCAGGTCAGGTAGATCAGCACACCTGTCTGACCGTCATCCTTCATTCACTGAAAATATGTCTGAACCACCAACATGTCAAACTGACAGGACCACAGTCCAGCAGACTTTCTGCGATCATCTGGAACTGTGGAGAGTTAAATGTGAACTTTTGAATGGAGTTTGGTTGAAAGCGCCCATGTCCATTAACCACAGCAAGACATGAGTCTGCAGTCACTAACTTTAACTGCGTGACTACAGTTCCATGAAGTCACACACTGAAGTTTACTGTAGCAGTTAGCCTATGCATGCTAAAATGCTAACAGGACTAGCTGTGCAGCAGACTGGGCCTACAGAACTACTCTGAGACTGACCCACAGAACCTCCACCAGAAAACACAATATTTTAGATTGTAAACATAATTGAACCCTCAACTCAATGTTTGTTATTCACTGACAACCATGCTAGCTTGCTAACAGACGCTAACCGGGCCTGTTTAACTCCTTTGAGACTGAAACACCCAGAACCTCCACATGAATTAAACAGATTAGGACTTTCAGTGTGATTTAATTCAAACCTCGGTGCTGTGGTCACTGACAACATGCAGCTAATGAAGCTAACATGCAGCTAACACTGTGTTTCCATCCATTCATTTGGTTAGCTGCTCTTAGCTTAGCTGTGATGCTAGCGGCAGCTCCTCTGAGACTGCGCAGTTCGGCTCGCCTGTCCCGATTAAACCAGTTCCATGTTAGACCGGGTCCAGTTAGACCACATGAACCCGCCACAGACTCTCCTGTTCCCGCTCCTGTCCCCGCTCCGGTCCCCGGTGACTCCGGCCTCTCCATTTTCTCACCGATCTCTGGAGCTCCGAGCCACACGGAGGCTCGCTCCTTCCCGGCCGGGTCCGGTCGTGGTACAGGGCCTGGACGGCCTGGTAGACCATGGCAAGGCTCGGCTTGCCCCCTCCATGGCTCAAGATCGACGCTGGATCAGGACTCGGATAAGGCAGAAAGTTCAGCAGCACGTCGGATCTGGATCAGTCCTAAACGGTCTGTGTGTCGACCGCCATCTCACAGGTTGCCCGCGTGCAACCACGACCCAGTCCCGACTGGAAACACAGAGAGGAACATTCGTTCCGCCCCGACTGCACCACCCAGAACTCCGTTAAAAACAGTTTATTCTGTTTAAACAAAACTCAATTAATAAAAAAACATTTAGTTTATTCTTTTATACAGAACACCATCCAAAAACATACATTTTCATTTGTTTATACAGAGTTCCATTAAAAACATTCAGTGTGATTTCTTTATTCAAAGCCTGTTTTCATTTCACAGCTGATGACAGACAGAATTTAAAGTTTATTATCTGAAGAACACAAAGGAACATTTCACCCTTCAGTTTATCACAGATATTCAACATAAACATCTGGAGATACACGCTTTTCTGCTGGGTAGTAAATCTGAACTACCGATAATAATAAATAATAAAAATATTTAATCTGATGTCATGGAGTTGAAGGATTACATAAAACGTAAATATTCAAGTTAAGTACATTAAATTTGACAGTAACAGTACTTGTGTAAATGTACTTAGTTACTTTCCCTCTGGCTGCAGTAATGTCCTCGGTCATTTTCTGAGTGGAATTTGACAGAAGAAATCAGGACAAACAGGCAAACACACTGAAATAAAAGTATTTTTCATCAAATTTAACCTGAAACAATCTTTAAATAAAAGCATATTTATTATCTGTACAGTTTTTATGTATTTAATGTCAGGTACAAACAAACCTCACAGGTGCATGATGGTCCTTTAACTGTCCACCTGAACACCTGCATGGATCAAAAATATGTTAATAAACAACTTGATTACTCAAAAATAAATGAATATGCCACTGGACAATATTAAAAATAAATGTGGTCTGGCGTCCGTCCGTGTATGGAAGCTGTCTGTCCTCCCGCCTGCGCTCATCTCTCTCTCTCTTCAGCTCTTCTATCAAATAAAAACAAGAAAAGACCAAAATATAACTTAAAATAAATAAATGTGGTCTTTAATTAATGTATAAAATGTGACATAAATTGATAATTCTGTTTTAATTAATTTATTTGTATTAATTCACCTATTTATTTACTTTGCCATTTAATTTTCTATTTATTTATCTCTGCATTATTTCCCATTACATTTATTTTTCCAAACTTATTTATTTAGATCCTTTTCTTTCTTATCTTTCTTTATTTTTGTTTTATTATGCAAATCGGATCATGCATCACAGGATCAATATTACACCTGTCGGTTGATTGACATCAGCGTGACATCACAGGTCAACTGGGAAATTTACATGGACAACATCTCTATATGTATTTAAAATAAATAAATTCATAAATAAAATGGCAATTTAATTTTATCACATTAAATTAATTAATGCCTAAATTTATTTTTAAATTACATTTCAGTGCATTTAATGGCATACAGATTTATTTATTGGGTATTAGTTCTTCATTTTTATTTTGGCAATGTGGGTCCTCCATACTCACCTGAAACATCAACAAAACAAAGACAACTCATAACACACATTTACTGTGCACATATAATATAATATAATATAATATATAATATAATATAATATAATATAATATAATATAACTGATTAATCTCCTGAAAGAAAAGTTTTATTTTGAAAAACAATGAGATGAGTGAATTCTTTGAGTGTGTGAGTTTCAGACCTTCAAACTGAGGTCGTATCATACCCATGCTTCATCACACTCACAGCCTGGTTATAATACAACCCCTGTCCTGAAGATCAACCATTATGATCAGGATCAATCGATCATTATTGCTTTAATATCAAAACTATCAAACATCACCGCTGTCTTCTCACCGATCACTCTGTTGGAAATAAACCAGGAACCTCAGAACAGTTTTCACTAGTCTTGAGTTTAAAGTCAAGCTCTTTAAATGTGGTTTTGTGACCTGAAATCTTTAGTTTAGATTATTACATTTTCTTGTTTAGATCAACTTGAATCTTTGAGTTTTAGAAACGTCGTCCACAGCTGTGAACCTGTTCTGTTATTGTTTTGGTAACTGAAAATGAAACGGTTCTAGTTGAAAATGTGAAATTATTAAATTATTGAGTAAACTGTTTAAAGTGAATAATTATGTTGAAATACAGAATTTGTTTTTATCTCAACAAAAGATTTCCTGGTCAGCAAAACTGTTTTTTTAGTTTATTTCAAAAGTTAGAGTGAAAATATTATTTCAAGACGGTTGTCTTGAAATAATGAGGTTTCTCAACTGTTTTTGTTTTACAGTGCAGAGAAGTTAACGTTTATCATAAATTCAAAATGAAACAAAAATGAAGTTGTGTTACAGAATACTGCAAATAAATGACGAAACAAACCTTTAATTTGTAGATTTGATTATTCAGCTGCTGAAGGTTTGAAGGTGAAGAGATGAAACGATGGATTTTAACAGTCAAAGTATCTTCTGATCTGCAGGTCTGACCGTCCCCTCCACCTTCTGAAGACCAGGAGATGAAGTGACGGAGTGACGGAGGAGTGGAGGGTTTTAAAACAGCCAGAGCTTTGCGTCTTCATCCTCGTCCTCCTCAGATTAAGCCCTCATCATTTCAGACCAGTTTAGACCAGTTTAGAGCAGTATAGTGGGAGTTGTGGGGTTCCTAATCTGATTTTGTGACCATGTTTGGAGGATTTGGAGGATTAGAGAGACGATGACCTGCTCAGGTAAATCTGAAACATCCGGATTAAAACTGAAAACTCACAGAGTCTTAGAGGAGTTTATTGAAGACCACCTGCTGCTCACAGACACACAACAGCCTGACACTAAATATTCATTTTAAAATGACTTCATGGGTTTAAAATTATCTTATTGCTCCTCCAGAGTCTATGATAAGAGCTGCATCCATAGCAGCGGTATGTTCCTCACAACAACCGACCAATCAGAATCTAGCATTTAACAAAGCTGTGTGATAAAACTTTATAGATCTCACGTATTCACGTCTCTTCTTCTTCAGCTGTTGTTCTGTGTTTAAATCGTTACAGCGAATTGTTCCTTTTTTAAATATTTTCACAACAATGTGAAGATATGATTCCAATGTTTCACCTCGTTTTTCTCTTTTCCTGCCCGCATGATAAGATTTCCACCATCGTCAAACTGTTTGAATAAAGTCACAGCATCAAAACATAAAGATCAGAAACAAAACATCTGGTGAAGAAAAGAAAAAACATTTAATTCACACAAAGGTCAACTGTGTGTCTATTGATCTGTCTGTCTGTAATTGAGTGAATGATTGTTTAATTCTTTAATGAGCTGTTAATTAAAAGTTTAAATTGAGTTGTTTAAAGGTTAAACTGTTTAACCTACAGTCCCTCATGTTAAAACAGTGTTTCTCAGTTCCAGTCCTGAAGCCTCACTGTCCTGCATGTTTGAGATGTTTCTGCTCAACACCTGATTCATGATCAGCTCGTCATCAATGATCAGCTCGTCATCAATGATCAGCTCGTCATCATTGATCAGCTCGTCATCAATGATCAGCTCGTCATCAATGATCAGCAAGTCATCAATGATCAGCTGCGTCATCATTGATCAGCTCGTCATCAATGATCAGCTCGTCATCATTGATCAGCTCGTCATCAATGATCAGCTCGTCATCAATGATCATTTCGTCATCAATGATCAGCTCGTCATCAATGATCAGCTCGTCGCCAGAGCCTCTGCAGGAACCTGACAGCAACCTGATGATTTGAATCAGGTGTGTTGGAGCAGAAACATCTGAAACATGCAGGACAGTGAAGCTCTGAGGACCAGGGTTAGAAACATGTGTAAAGGTCAGTGGGTTAAACTCAGAAATTTCAGAACACAACTTTAACTTTAATATTTAATATTTAGTTTAGTTAAACACAAACATATTATAGTGAAATCAAACTGTCTGAAGCCGTTCAGTCGTTTTTTATTGGTAACATCATACAGAACAAACATTAAAGTTCATAAGATGAGTCCAGACTACAGAGCCAAATGTTCCACATGTTCTCCTGATGCAGGAGAACCAGCTAAAATCACATCATGATTTTTACACAGATCATGTCCTACCTCAGACACCAACACCGTAATTCCAATATTTTGATGAAAATGTATTATTTTTCTTTGCTTTAATGTTTTTAATGTCAAAACTGTCTCTGTGTCAAACAATTTCAAAATGTGTTAAATCTCAAACTAACAATGCCCGATGATAGAGAGTGTAAAATGTGCTGTTATAATCAACTTTCTTTTAAAATATGTTTTTATAAAATGATGGCCCTTTAAAGTTGTGTCTCAAATTTCCATCTACTCATCTAATCAGCAGCTCAGTCTGTTACAGGGTTTAATAACCAGAAGTTGTATCTTTTAAAACAGATTTGCCAGCAGAAGAGTATAAACAAAATGCACTTTTGTCACAATTATCCAGAATGTTTGAATGTTTTTCCAGTGACAATTATATGCATTGATTTCATTTTACAAAAATGCAAAATCTTTGATCATTGTATTTCTTTCTCCTCCTCCTTATGTTTGTAGCGATAAAAAAATAACTAAAACAAGAAGAGGAAAAAAGAGGAGATTGTGTTATTTAGATATATTTATATCTGATGTATTTCTTTATATATAGATACAGATATATTATCAAATATATTTACAGCTTGTCCAGTGGTCCTGATCAAAGTCTTTGAGCAGGTAGTAAAAGTTTCACTCATTTATCATTTATTTCATTTTAAAATATCATGTTTGTTTTCACTTCGGATTAAATTGAACTGTTTTGGTTTTAATTTCTTTCCTTTTTCAGTTTCTGTCTGCAGCTTTTCTACATATTAAACAAAGTACAACTTTTAATTCCAAAATACTCTCTAGTTCTGTAATACTCTGAACTCTCTGTGATGTCTGTGTGTTTTTATAGATATTTATTTGATCCAACATGAATCTGTGGTTCAGGCCGACCTGTAAACTCAGTAACCAGATTAGTGTGTGTGTGCTGAAAACATCTTCAGACAGAAGGTAAATGTGCTCAAATCTTAATCCTAAAATGTGCGTAGTGGCAGTAAATCTTCAGTAAGTGGTTTATGATTTGTATATAAAGAGACTAAAGTCCTCCTCTGTGGTAGAAAGCTCAGGCCACGATGGGGAAACACTTCCACCTGTCTGAGAACATTTCTAAGGTGAGTCCTTCAGGGCCCCAGTACTACCTGGCCCTTTGTGGGCCTTCCACCTACAGACCGCCTTCATGGGCCTCGTCCTGTTCGCTGGAACTCCGTTAAACTTTATCGTTCTGCTTGTGACGTTCAAGTACAAGAAGCTTGTGTCCCTCTCCAACTACATCCTGGTCAACATCTCCGTGGCAGGTTTCGTCTTTGTCACCTTCTCCGTCAGCCAGGTGTTTGTTTCCACCATGAAGGATACTTCTTCCTGGGTCACACCTTGTGTGCCATGGAGTCTGCCATGGGATCTATAGCAGTACACAATAACATCTATACACTGTATATACAGTGAGTTATTATCATCATAGTGGTGGGAAGTAACTATGTACAAACACTTCATCACTGTACTTCAGCAGAGTTCTCAGGTATCTGTACTTTACTCGAGTATTTGTTTTTCTGGTATTTGAACATAAATATCTGAACTTTCTCCTCCTCACATTTTCTAAACAGGCTTGTTACTTTAGTTTTAAAGACTCTGAGGTGAATTATTGATTATTTTTGTTTTGTATCATTGTACGACACTTTCTAACATCAAGACTGATGTCAACCTAAATGGGCGGAACAATGAGACATAGAAAAACGATTCACGGTGGATCAGAGTATATCACACAGGACAGATGGGACAAAAGACATAACATAATGAAAGAGACATAACAAGACATAACAACACAAAAACAATGTAACAAGACATGAAATAAAAAGGACATAAAGGCATCATGTAAATATGATGTAAACATTTTTCTAATAGTTGTTTCATCTTAGTTAAAGTTTACTTTAACTAAGATTTTCTGATTACAATGAGACACCCAACTTTGATTCCAGAAATGCATTTTTACTACTTCAAGAACAATTTCCAGAGATGTTAATGTTTGGTTCCTCTGTGGTTTTCAGGACTCGTGGCGGCCTGGTCTCTGGCAGTCCTGTCTTTTGAGAGATACCTGGTGATCTGCAAACCATTTGGAGCTTTTAAATTTGGCAGTAACCACGCTCTGGCTGCTGTCGCCTTCACCTGGTTCATGGGCATCAGCTGTGCCATCCCACCTTTTTGGCTGGAGCAGGTGCGTGCGTGTGCGTGTGCGTGTCGTGTACAGTGAACCCATCATGTTGTGCTCAGATACACCGAACCCATCGTGTGTTGTGTTCAGGTACATCCCAGAGGGTCTGGGCTGCTCCTGCGGATCTGACTGGTACACTCATAACGAGGAGTTTAACTGCAGCAGCTACACAAACTTCCTGATGGTGGCGTGCTTCATCGCTCCCTCCCAGCATCATCATCTTCCTACTCCCAGCTGCTGGGCGCTCTGAGAGCCGTGAGTCCAAACCCTGCAGCTGCTCCTGTTTACTCCTGGTTTGAAGCAGAAGTCTAAAGTCTTCCCTCTTTCTTGTGTTCAGGTGGCGGCCCAGCAAACAGAGTCTGTCTCCACCCAGAAGGCAGAGAGGTTTCAGGATGATTATCGTCATGGTGGGATCCTTCATCACCTGTTACGTCCATATGCTCGCAGCTCTTTACTTAAGCACTCATCAGGCGAAAACAAGATTATCGACTCGTCACCATCCCAGCGTTCTTCTCCAGAGCTCGTGTGTCTATAACCCGCTGATCTATGCTTTCATGAACAAACAGGTGAGCAGGTTGAAACACAGGTAAGTAGGTGACAAACAAGTGGCGAGTAAGCGTCATGAGACCTCAGAGGTTTGATGACATCAGACCCGTATGGTCTCGATAAATTGAGTTTTATTAATAAAATCCTGATCCTTGTTCTTCTTGTCATCAGTTTAACGGCTGCATCATGGAGACAGTGTTTGGGAAGAAAATGGATGAATCATCTGAAGTTTCTTCTAAGACAGAGACATCTTCAGTGTCCACAGTGTCTTAATGTCCTGAACAAAGTCAAAGTGAAGGACATTTAACAGACAGTCTCATGTAAATACAAGCACTGATTATTTATTGTTCATGAGAACGAGAACATCTTTGTTTAGATTGAAAGCAACAAAAATCCAATAAAATATTATGAGTTGATTTGTTTAAATGACTGTCTGTGTAATTTTTCTACACTGAGTAAACTTTGATTGTTTCACAGTTTTTATCAGTGAAATCCTGGAGTGGTCAAACTACAGTGAGACGGTCAGACTACAGCCCGTTTAAATGAAACTTTAAAAATGAAACTGACTGTCGAGGATCATTTTAACATGTTACCACTTGGCAACATCGTTAGAAATCACAGCATCAGTTTCCAGAATTATGCAGGCGACACAAAGGTATTTATATCTCAATAAACTCCAATAACTACAGTTCTGTCAGTGATCTGACTGCATGTGTGTCTGATGAGTCTCTGGATGAATCAGAACTTTCTGCAATTAAATCGAGATAAAACTGAAATCCTGGTTATTGGAACAAAAGCAGAAAGAAAGAAACTGTCTGACCACCTAAAACTGTTTCCACTGAACACAAAGGAACAGGTCAAAAACCTCGGTGTTCTCATTGATCCAGATTAGAAATGTAACTAAAGTATCATTCTATCACCTGAGGAATATTACAAAGGTCAGACCGTTTCTGTCGCTGGCAGACAGAAAAACTAACACATGCTTTTATCTCCAGTCGACTGAACCACTGTGATCTTCTGTCCGCTGTGTCAAAGAAAGACATTGGTCAGTTACAACCTGTGCAGAACGCAGCAGCACGTGTTCTGACAAAGACCAGACAGAGAACCCACATTACTCCAGTCCTACAAACATTACATTGGTTACCTGTCTACCATAGAATCAATTTTAAAATTCTTTTATTGGTTTTAAATCACTGCATGGCCTTATCCATCCTATCTGTCTGACATGGTCACGATATACGTTCCTGCCAGGTTCCTAAGATCCTCGGACTCAAACCTCCTGATTGTTCCACAGGTTAGAACTAAAAGTTATGGACGGGCTGCCTTTGCTTACTGTGGAACAAAACTGTGGAACAAAACTGTGGAACAAAACTGAGGAACAAAACTGAGAACAAAACTGTGGAACAAAACTGAGAACAAAACTGTGGAACAAAACTGAGAACAAAACTGAGGAACAAAACTGAGAACAAAACTGTGGAACAAAACTGAGAACAAAACTGAGAAACAAAACTGAGAACAGTCTGCCAGAGCGTCTCAGGCTCTAAATCTGTTGAAACTTTCAAACAAAATCTTAAGACACATCTTTTTAACACTGATTTCTCCTGAAGTGTTTTTAACTGATGAGTATTTGACCTGGTTTCACCTTGTCCTATATTACAGTTCTAACTTTCATATTTTATTTTTTTAATATTTTTCTGTCTTTATTGTTTAAATGTTTCAATTTTCTTTTCTCTCTCCTCTTCTGTTCAGCACTTTGTGTTGCATTTTATGCATGAATTGTGCCATATAAATAAAGTTATTATTATTATTATTAAGTTTCCTGGATGTACATAGGCACAAATTAAATTCGTATTTCTGAAATCTTCATCTTTTCTGTTTCACCATGTTTAATCTGAGGCTGATCAACATGGCGGCTCCTCTAGTGTTCAAAGTGATAAGTTCAATAACATCATGGGCTGTGACGGTTTAAACTTTACAGATTTACTCAATAACACTTTGATAAAATCTCTCAAATTTAGATGTTTAGAGTTTAAAAGTCATTTCACTGATTTCCAACACATTTATTCGTGCTCAGCCCATCAGTCCTTATATTTTATATTTCTCCATTTATGGTCCACAAGTCAAATAAAACAAAAGCATTTCAACTTTAGTTTGTTTTAACGTTTTTATTTTTATAAACAGACAGTAAAAGTCACTGACCATCTGTCTGCACATTGAAGACAAACATCACTGAGTTTTAGTCGTAGAAAATGTTTCATTAAATCAAAGTTCTGAACTGTTTTTCACAGAGCGTGACTGTGATCAGAAACAGACAAAAACTGTGAGGTCAGAAGAATAAAATCACTTCAACCAGAGAGGAAAAACAAAGCAGTGGAACAACCTGATCATCCTGTGAATGTTTCTGTAGTTTGACAAAATAAATTATTATTTTTTAAAATGTTTTCTCTCTCTCTGCAGCGTCTCTAGAACTCATCGTGTAGTAGTAACGCCTGCCAAAGTCTGTCACCTGACTGCCAACAAACACATCGTATTTCTCCAGGATTTCCTGTTTGGTCAGTTTTCCATCCTAAATGAGACACAAAAACAAACACACACAAATAAACAAGCATACAGGTGTTACACAGGTAAACATATCCAGGATATCTTCAGGTGATCAGAGGAGTTGAGTCTAAAGCCAGGATTTTCAGTGTCATGAATGTGTCACCATGGTAACTCTGATCATAGGACAGTCGGACTTCATCATGTTTCAGTTTTATTGTTTATGTTGAACTCTGATCTAAATCTTCTCAGTAACCAAAAGGCCCAGTATTAAAAACACTAACAAATCAGGCTGTCAATCAAAACCGTCTGTCTGGATTATCATGTTCTGTCACTCTGCTGTCAACAGGCGTGTCCCTGCTGTGCTGTGATTGGTCAGATGCTGTTCACGTGTAGACCAGGAAAGTGTTGACTGAGCGTGCTCCTAACGAGCTTCCTTAATCACCTTTGTCAGGTTCAGTGAAGCCTGATCACCTTAAGATATCCTTGATGTGTTGAACCACATCATGCAGCCTCAGGTGTTAAACAGGTGAACATGCAGCAGGTGTGAGTCTCACCTGGTTGGCGTCGGACTCGTGCAGCAGATGTTTGGCTTCAGCTTCAGCGTGGTCATAGTCTGCTGGGAGAATCCAGTCAGAGTTTCTTCTTTGTCCATCTTCCCATCGTGGTTTTTGTCTCTGAACTGCGTGAAACTGTTGCGTTCTGACTCCACCCACTCTGGATCGTCCTCACCGTCCTCTGGTGTGTACATGTCACCTGCAGACCAGGTGAAGACGCCATTAAACACACCTGTAAACACTCACCTACAGTCTGCTGATACCATGTTTCCTCAGAGACAATCTGTGAGGTCACATCCTGCAACAGCATGTTTGTGTTGTGGTCATGTGATGAAAGTGTCACTTCCTCTAATATAGATCCATAATTCATGATCAATAAAGCTGATCAATCAGTTTCTAATCAACTGTTATAAATATGAGTTTTTCACTGTGTTCTGTCGTTGAGCAGTGACAGATAAACAATCAGCTGTTAATCAGCCTGATCAGCCACCACCAGTGATCAATTCAACTTTTAAATTAAATTATTAATCAAACCAGTAACTAACAGCAATCAATATATCAGACTTAAAAAAAAAAAAAGACATCAGTTTAATTAAACTCCATTTAAAAAATATGACATTTTAATTATGTCTTACATGTCTGTAAAAAGACAAAACTGTAGGAAGACAAAATGTCCATTTGGCATCAAAATAATCAAATATTTCTATACAAACTTTATATTTTGATCGCTCAGCTGTTCAGATTATATTAAACATGTTTGATCAGAACTTCAAGACGATTAAAATGTTTTATGATCACTGAACAGCTGATTGATTGAAGAGAGCGAGGAAGCAGCTCTGTTGTTTAGGCATTAATGAGAACGTTGACATGCAGCGTTTCTATTGGCTGACTGAAGATGAAACATGATTGATGGTTTCAACAGAAAGAAACAAACTGAAAACAATGAAAGTAACGTGGCGACCACCTCCTCACCATAAAATATCTGGAACATCTGCATGTGTGTGTTGATTTTAAAAACAGATTTTTTATATCATTCATTCTTGAGGACTGGGAATCACGTCACGTAAATAAATAAATAAATAAATAAATAAATAATACCAACACTCCACCAATTCAAAGTCTGTATTCTTTGAGGATTTATGTATATGAAATATTTGTAATTTATGAAATGTTTTTGTTTGCTTTAATGTTTTTAGTATCTAAACTGTCTCTGTGTCAGAAAACAGACAAGAATTCAATTTAAAAATGTTTGAAAATTCCTCTAAATCTCAAAGAAACAATTATAATCATCTTTCTTTTAAAATATATTCTTTTGAAAATTCACGCTGGTAAACTTTCTGTTTTAAGACAAATTCATTCAATATATTTCTATCAGATGTGTCTCAGCCAGAACATGTCGACTCTGTAGCTCTTTCAAAAATCAAAGATCAGTAAGAATTATGGTTTAAAAATGTGTATTTTGATTCACATTAAGAGACTTTGAGACACTTTAAAAAAATAAAATGTCTGCTCACTACGACGGCGCCGTGAGAGGCGTCACTTCAAAGTCAACGTCTACATTTAATAAAAATATGGAATCAG
Source organism: Lutjanus erythropterus (assembly GCA_020091685.1). Taxonomy (NCBI): domain Eukaryota; kingdom Metazoa; phylum Chordata; class Actinopteri; order Lutjaniformes; family Lutjanidae; genus Lutjanus; species Lutjanus erythropterus. The sequence continues at coordinate 251,109 of CM034612.1, forward strand.
GAGAAAGTTGGAATGTGACCAGGTTTAACAGAGTTTGAAAAGATTTTGATCTTTAAAATATATTTTCCAGCACCACTGAGGACTAAAAATCAAAATACAGTTTTGTCTCGACTCTCTGATTGGATGAAATATAAACCGATAATGAAGGTGAATCTCACGATGTACTCCTGCAGGTCGATCAGGCCGTCTCCGTTCTTGTCAATGTCTTCGATTGTCTCCTGTGACAGTGAGACAAGGAAACACATGATGTCAGTGACATCACATGGTTTCAGTGACATCACACAGCATCAGTAACATCGCACTCACCTGCACCACGATGTCCTTCATGCGTTCATCGTCTTCAGGATGAAGAAATGCTGTGAACTCCTGTTTGTCTGCGATCAGGTCTCCGTTTCTGTCCGCCACTGCGGAGCGTCTCTCGTCCTCGCCATCATGTGAGTAGTTATACTCTGTGTCCTGAGGGTCCTCTGATGGAGAGCAATAACAACAGTGATCAGTGGATCAATAACAGCAGTGATCAGAGGATCAATAACAGCAGTGATCAGAGGATCAATAACAACAGTGATCAGAGGATCAATAACAACAGTGATCAGAGGATCAATAACAACAGTGATCAGAGGATCAATAACAACAGTGATCAGTGGATCAATAACCACACTGATCATATTTAGGAGATCAATCAGCATCATGAATGTTGGACTTGGCGAGTGTTTCCATGGTTACCCAGGTAGCTGCGTGCGTGGCGTTCTTGTACTCGTCCCAGCTGATCAGGCGTCGTGGTTCACGTCGAAGTCTTTCCACTGACGCTCCACGCTGTTGTAAACATGTCTCTTCTGGCGTCTTTGATCCAAAGTTTCAGCTCGTCCTCGGAGCAAGCCGTCGTTGTTCTTGTCAATTTTATCCACTATGACTCTGCAGAGACACACAGTTACTTTATCACTGAAAACAAAACCCTACAGACGACTGTTTCCTTTGTCCTGATTTTTGTAGTTTTCCCATTTGAAGAGTGCAGGAAGTGAGGCGTCCTCATATAAAAATAAATCCCAGGACTGTTTCACTGATACTAAAGATTTATTGACCATCTCCACCAGCTGTCACGTCCCAAACTTGCCTGTTTTGCTTCCAGCACATTCACCTCTGCCTTCACCACCAGTTCCTCGTCTTGTCTTTTACAATAAAACCTTTTTTTTGCAGATTCTCCTGTCTGTCCTCCTGTAAAGCAAACCCTAACAGATGTCTCATTTCTTGACATATTTATTGTTGTTGGACAGAGACTTTTCTGTGATACATTAGAGCTAACGCTCCTGTGGACGTCAACACTGGAAGTTCATAAAGCGAGGTCATAAAACCTTCCAGTCCAGGTCCTCGGGGACATTTTTTCAATGCACAATCCCAAATCCAAAAGAGAGACTGTGAGACTTTGTATAAAACATAAATCTGTCTTCAGTTGAAAATAGAGAAGATATTTAATGTTCAAACTAATAAACTTTGTTGTTTTTGAAAACTGTTGTTACTTAATGAGTCCGAGTCTGAGATGGACTGAAGCAAAGTGGAAACATTTTCAGGAAAAGGACCGTCCAGATTGTCCCTAACGTCAACAGACAGCTGTGATGGTATGGAGGGATTCAGAGACATATGCTGCCATCACTGATGTCTTCTTCAGAGACGTCCTGATTATTTCAGAGAGACGATGCTGAGACACATTGTGGGCGTGTTCCAACAGCGTGTCTTCATAGTAAAAGAGTTCAGGTCCTAGACTGACCTGGACCTGCAGTCCAGACCTGGACCTGCAGTCCAGACCTGTCTCCCATTGAAAATGTGTGGTGCATCATGAAGGACAGAATAGGACAACAGAGACTGTGGACTGTTGAGCAGCTGAAGACGAATATCAAGAAAGAATGAGACAGAATTGACCTTTAAAACTTCAACAGTTAGTGTCTCAGTTCACAAACACTGACTGAGTGTTAGAAGAAAAGATGATGGATCACAGAGAGAAACAGGATCCTGAAACACAATGACTGGAGATTTACAGGAAACATTAAAGTTGATCAGTTTGATCAGGAAATATCTGATCTTTGTTCTGATTCAGATTAATGTTGGTGAAGAAGTTTTTAGAAATCATTGCATTCTGTTTTTATTTATGTTTTACACAATGTCCAAACTTTTTGGAGTCAAGGCTGCAGAACAAGATGTTAAAAAGATATGGTTTGGACTGAGCAGATATGTTCTCCAAGATTGGTTCTCCATGACTGGTTCTCCATGACTGGTTCTCCATGACTGGTTCTCCATGATTGGTTCATATAAACATGTTGATTTCTCAACAGAAACATCAGAATCTGTTGAATCATTGTGTCACTAAATGATCCAAACTGAAGAATTTAAATAAACTTAAACAAACGTGTCACTCTGTGTTTAACTCAAACAGCCAGACCTACAAGAACCAGAAGAACCAGAAGAACCAGTTGAGGAGGTTTAAACTGGGAAGGAACCAGGAAACATGAAGCAGCAGGTTTCCAGTTAAGAGGAAGACACTCCTGCAGTCATGTTGAGAACAGTTCTACCTGCAGTAGAACAGTTCTACCTGCAGTCATGTTAGAGAACAGTTCTACCTGCAGTCATGTTAGAGAACAGTTCTACCTGCAGTCATGTTAGAGAACAGTTCTACCTGCAGTCATGTTAGAGAACAGTTCTATTGGAACTCTTCATGTTTCTTTACTTAAACCCTGTCAAATGTGTTTGTCTCCTCTGAACTGCTGGACGGTTAAACTGACCCCAGCCTAAGTTTGCGGGGACGGTTAAACTGACCCAGCCTAAGTTTGGGGCGGTTAAACTGACCCCAGCCTAAGTTTGGAGTTAAACGTGACCCCAGCCTGCGTTGCGGACGGTTAAACTGACCCCAGCCTGCGTTTGGGCGGTTAAACGGCCCCAGCCTGCGTTCGGGACGGTTAAACTGACCCCAGCCTGCGTTTGCGGGGCAGTTAAACGGCCCCAGCCTGCGTTTGCGGGGCGGTTAAACTGACCCCAGCCTGCGTTTGCTCTCATCTGGTGGCAGCTGGTCGAATGTTTTGCCTCCTCTTCACCAAGAAAAGCTTCATGGTCGTAGTCGTAGTTTTGTCATCGTGCGTGCTCGAGTGGCTCAGAGGCTGATCGTGAGCGCGACTCTTCTTCTCTGTTGGTTTGCTGCTGCGGAGGCGGCGCGAAGGCGAAACACATCAGCAAAGGACGGAGCATTGTGACAGGAAGTCTGAAACAGAGACGTTGAAATGAATTATGAAACTGCTGAGGAGAAACAAACTTTTTAATTAAAAAAATCATCAATTAATTCTCTAACAGTTTTGTCAATTGAAAAACATGGACATCCGTATTTTTGAACCTATTTTTCAATTCTTCTCTGTGATGATTATTTTCTTCATTGATTAATCTGTTGATCATTTTCTCCATTAATGAATTAATTGTTTGGTCAATAAAATGTCTGAAAATATTGATCAGTGTTTCCTAAACTCCAACATGGCGTCCTCAAATGTCTTGTTTTGTCCACAACTCAAAGACATTCAGTTTACTGTCAGAGAGGAAAGAAACCAGAAATCAGAGAATCTAGTAACACTTTATAATAAATTAATGCCTAATAATCATTATTAACGTATGACTTATATAATATGAATATAATATAGAATATATGGATGTTGGAGCAAATCACAGTTTGTGGACAATAATTTCTCTTAAATAAAGATTTGTGAAATTCATAATATACATGATAATTAACATTTTATCAACCATATATTATATTATATTATATTATATTATATTATATTATATTATATTATATGTTCATTAGTACATGAACAATAAATGTTACAAGACACATTCATTAACCAAATCTAATGCTTATTAGAGCATTAATGAACTTATAATGATTATAAGTAATATGATAATGCAGCTTGAGGACAGTTCAGACGTCTGTCCCTCCATCATGTAACATCTGGTTCTCATAAATGTTCCTTTAAATGTGACAAAACCGACACAGATGTTCTGAAGATGATGTCACACATTTCAAACTGTGCTCAGATCAGTCAAACTGTCATATTTAACATCTTGCTGTAATTTTACTGTCTGCACAACATTTTCTGTTTGCTGAGTGTTGATCAAACGTCACCAAAACATTTAACAAAGAGCGGTGCATCATGGTAACTGTCACATCTGTAAAGACACCATCAATGCTGAAAGGTACGTCCTGATACCTGCTGCCACCCAGACGACGCCTTTTGAAAAATACATTTCTTTATTATAATTGCAGCTCAACTTTTTACAGTGAATTACAGAAACTGTGGTCCAGAGTTCTGTCTGACATTTAAACTTTATTAATATCTTCTTCTATAATGAAATATTGATTTGTGTAATAAGAGCTCATCAGTGTTTATGATAGAGACTTTCAGAGCTGCAATAGTTCATCAATTAAAACTGACTATTGATTTAATTACCAACTACTTGGTTAAGTGATTAATTTTTTTATGAAAGTTTAATTTCAGTTTCTTAAATGTGAATATTTCCTGGTTTCTTTCCTCTGATAATAAACTGAAGATCTTCGACTTGTGAACAAAACGAGTCATTTTCAGACATTTAATGGAGGAAAAGATCAGCAGATTAATTAGTGATGAAATTAATGTTTACCTGCAGCCTGATGACGTGAACTTTCTGAGGAGATGATGAAAGTTCAAAACTAATCAAAGCCTTCGTTTATTGATTTTAATCTGGTCATTATTCCTCATAACTGTTTAAATAACTGTTTTATTTCCATGTATTTTAATATTAAATAATAATTATTAAAGTCAGATCCATGAAGATAAACCGCTCATCCTCAGAGGTGATCGATGTGATCGATCGATTATTCTTACCTGTGGTGACTGCAGCTGCTGCTTCACCTGAGTCTCGTTGTCTTCTTCTGTGGTGTTTGACCGTGTCGGTGTGTTTCTCTTGTCTCTGCAGACCACCACACACTCCTGCCTCACACAAACGTTTCCGCGCTGTCACAGCCAATCAGCTGCCGCCTGGACCACTTATGCCGGTCGGATTGGTCCACTTCAGCAAGGGCTCGTGTTCGGTTAATGACGTCAGAGGGCTGGGTCACCGTACTCGCTTGTCATTGGGTGTAAGGTGCGAACCAATGGCAGCGGCAGGGGACGAAGCGCGAGGAGGAGCGTGTGGCGGCGTCCTGCCACGTCCTCACATGTCAGGAGACAAACTGGTTCGAGTCCGCAGCAGATCCGGTTTAAAGACCAATATTGTCTTAATATAAAGTGTCAACTGCGTTCTGCCACGTCCTCAGATAAAAATCAATCAATGTCTGTAGAAGATCAATATATTCACCTCTGTGCTTTTATTCATTTAAAACTGAAGTTAGTTTAAAATCAGAAAGAACACAATTATTCATACAGTACAGACACACACACACAGTACAGACACACAGTACAGTACAGACACACAGTACAGACACATACACACAGTACAGACACACATACAGACACACATGTACAGACACACACACACACACACACACACACACACACAGTACAGACACACACACACAGTACAGACACACAGTACAGACACACACACACAGTACAGACACACAGTACAGTACAGACACACACACACAGTACAGACACAGTACAGACACACACACAGTACAGACACACACACACACAGTACAGACACACAGTACAGACACATACACACAGTACAGACACACAGTACAGACACACACACACAGTACAACAGACACACACACACACAGTACAGACACACAGTACAGACACATACACACAGTACAGACACACAGTACAGACACACACACACAGTACAGTACAGACACACACACACACAGTACAGACACACAGTACAGACACATACACACAGTACAGACACACACACACAGTACAGTACAGACACACACACACACAGTACAGACACAGTACAGTACAGACACACACACACACACAGTACAGACACACACACACAGTACAGACACACATGTACAGTACAGTACACACACACACACACACACACACACACACACAGTACAGACACACACACAGTACAGACACACATGTACAGTACAGTACACACACACACACACACACACACACACACACACACACAGTACAGACACAGACACAGACAGTACAGTACGGACAACACACACACACACACACACACACACACACACACACACACACACACACAGTACAGACACAGACAGTACAGTACGGACACACAGTACAGTACACACACACACACACACACACACACACACACACACACAGTACAGACACACATGTACAGTACAGACAAACACACACACACACAGTACAGACACAGACAGTACAGACACACACACAGTACAGACACACACACGTACAGACACACACACACACAGTACACACACGTACAGACACACATGTACAGACACACACACACACAGTACACACACAGTACAGACACAGACAGTACAGTACAGACACACAGAGGTCAGTGATTCTCTGACTCTGTCTGTATCTGATCTGTTGATGTTTTATAAACTGAACTCTCATGCTGTTTTTCCTTCATATTGATCCTCCAGTTTTCACAGCAGCAGAGAAGCTGCGTGTGGAGGAGACTGATGTTAATGACGGAGTTTATTACAACACAAACTAACGTGATGGTTAATGACATCATCACCAACCAGATGCACTTATAAAATGAAACAACTGTATAAGGAGGCCTGTATGTAAAACAGGAGAGTCTGTGCTTCTCACAGCAGAGTGAACAGGTGAGGGAGGAGAGGAGGGCAGACTGATCACTAATCAATCACTGATACCGTCGACCTCTCGGACTGATTAAAAAAATAAAACATGGGTACAACAGATATTTTGCCACCAAAAAGTTGTAAGAAAACATGAAAGCTGCTACCGACCTCTTGCTTTTGCAAAGTATTTTTCATGTTTTTATTGTCTTTTTAACCCAATAGGAAAAGTGAATACGACCTTTTCATTTTGGACGACTGACAGTAAAATTATGAAGGACACGTTTCCTCGTTTATATGAACATCATCATCTGCAACATCTGCCTGTTATGTAAAACTGCTAAGCTCAATGACAGTATCCTGAGGGCAGTTAAGTGACAAATATTGGATACTGTGGATACAGTTACAAATCTAATCGTAGTACTCCGACCCCAGTTAGCTTATTAATTTGCTATACTATTCAATGTGAGTCTCAATATTAATATTGTGATATATGAAGTAAAAGAGAGACTCACTGCTGCAGTTTGTTCCTCTGCTGCTGCATCTGATCACAAAACACAGACAAACAACAATCAATACGTGGATTGATCTCTGCTCATTCATAATGTGAAGACATTTTTAAACAGCAATCATTAAAACCAGCTGTCAGGAGTAAAAAGTACAACGTGTAGTAGTATGCAGACTAATATGTAGTATTAAGTAACAGAAAGTACCTCAAAACTGCACTTCAATACTGAACAATAGTAACTCTTCAAACCAAATACAACCAATCACAAATCAATACAGAATCAATCATGACATCTGGCAGTGACAGAAGTGTTCAAAGTGATCAACCAGCTGACCCTGCCAGCCGTGATCAGAACTACAACACTCTGATTGATCAATAATCTGTAAGTCTGACAAATCAGATTCATTCACCTGATTATGATGACATCACCATGGAGGCTTCCTGTAGTCACTGACCTTTCTGTCATCTTCATCATCATCATCATCATCATCATCATCAGGTCATTGAACATGTCACATTCAAACAGAGCACACAGTATTGATTTTTGATCAATCAATAATTGATTTATTATAATATAAAGTCAGTTTACAGTCAGAAGGCTGTTTATTGTTCAGAGCAGTAGAGTTATATTAATAACCACCAGGTCACATGACTTGAACCAGCAGCAGGGTTAATAAACAGTTATTGATCAGGTGATCAGGTGAGATAAGGCTGACAGGTGAAGTTTGATAGAACTGATCAACAGCTGATTGATGAGTTATTGGCACAAATATCAGTTTTACTTTAATAAACTTTAAAACACAACAATTCAACAAACATGAAGGTGAAACTATCAATAAACCACCAGGGGGTGCTGAGGAGCCTCCACACACCTGATCAATAGTTATTTAACCACTTAATCTGTGATATTTGTGTAGTTGTGCAGAAACTGGACGGGTTTAAAGCGGTTTACATTTCAACATGCTGATGAATAGTGAATACTGTAGAATTATTTGTAGATACTGTATATACTGGCCGTTCCCAACCACTGGGTCGTGACCCTCAGGTGGTCCACAGGAGACTTTATTTGGGTCATCAAAGGCTGCAGACCTCTGACTGATACTTTGGCCCAGCTAACTGTCTGTCTGTAAGCTAACCCATTTGGCAGCTTGTTTACAGTTTAACACACATCTCTTTTATAACAGTGGACTGTGGAGGACATGATGTCATACCACAAGTGTCCACGGGGACAAACAGGAAGAGACGCTCTATTATGACTGTGTGGTGTTTGAGTTCACATGGCAGCTGTCACTTAGGTGTGGAGGCCAATCACAGGCCATTAGCATCATTAACATAATTAGCTAAGATGTAGTTTCATTATCCAGAATACAAACTGCAAACAGATGCAGCAGATATGGAATTAATTTATTGGCCGATTAGCAATCAAGCTAGTTAGCTTGTTATCTCACAGGAAATGAGATGCACTGATGGACGGTTGTGGCTAAGTAGCATGTTAGCATTTAGCAAGAATAGTTAGCCAAATCGTCCAACAGGAAGTCACCAAACATCATCCGGCGCTGACTGTTTCAGGAGGACCTGAAGAAGAAGAAGAAGGAGAAGAAGAAGAAGAAGAAGAAGAAGAAGAAGAAGAAGAAGAAGAAGAGTTTGGGTCCACTTTGGGTCCACATCTCAGAGCAACTGCTGAAGGGTTCTTTTGGTTCTCATGGAGTCACAGTAACTGGTGTCAATGGTTTGATATCAACATCAATGGAGACCAGTTGAGACCAGTTCAGGTCCAGGTGAGTCCAAGTCCTCTGGTCATCATGATCTCTTCCAGATCCTGTTCCTCCTGTCTCTCCTGAAGTCTCTGTTCCTCCAGCAGGGACACCAGAGAGTCTCTCTGCTCCACCACCTCCAACATCTCCTCTAGAATCAGACGCTCCTCCATCAGCTCCCACTCCTCTTTCAGGTGGTCTGCAATCGCACCAGGACAGACCAGAGAACAGGACAGACCGGGACAGACCAGGGAGCAGGACAGACCGGGACAGACCGGAACAGACCAGGGAGCAGGACAGGACAGGTTAATAGTCACAGAAGTAAATATTAAATTGTTTTAATATCACATCACATCATATAGAATAAATTATATGTTGAAAACAAAGTCATTAAAGGTTCAATATGTCTGAATATTGTTTAGTTTTCATGTTTTAATCTCTGTGTGTGAACAGTTTGTAACGTAACTTGAGACTGTCCTCTGTTGTCTCTAACAGTCTGTGGACTCACTCCTGTGTGAGCAAGCTAATGTTAGCTTAGAGACACTAACGTCAACAAACAACCTGCATATTGTCATATTGTGGTTTTAGCTGGTTAATGTTAGCTAATGGTAGCTCACTTCCTGTACAGATGAATTGCTACCTAGCTACCTGTTCCCCAGTAAGAGTTGGCAAGTTTGGTCCCTGGTGGACCCACGGTCAACTTTGTCCTTTCCTGTTTCCTGTCCTCAAATCTGCTCTGTGCTCAACTCGTCAGGGCTGAAAAGAAAAACACATTTTGAAGATGATTTAAACACACACATACACACACACACACACACACACACACACACTCACGCACATATACAGTCATATCTGATGTTAGCTAATGCTAGCAAACCTTTTGTAAATATCAAAACAAAACATCTTGCAACTACTAGCCAGCTAACTGATTTGCTAGTTAATGAAT
>CM034612.1:266094-283594 GCA_020091685.1 Lutjanus erythropterus
TTATTGCAGTAGTGTTCGACTCCAGCCGACTTGTTAACCCTCTCTGTCCCACATTTCCTGTCTATCTGCAGGTGTCCTGTCTAATACAGGTAATAAGGAAAAAATAATAAAATTAAAAACAAAACCAAACAATTGAGTTACACAATAACACAAACAAACAAGAGAAGAAAATTTCTGAAGGAACTGTGATGTGAATGTTTGATGTGAAAAAGCTGACACTAAACTGCAGCTGCATTCCACCTATTTGTTCTACGTGACCTCCTGGTTCTCTGCACAAACACACAGTGAAAATGATCTTTACAACCACACTGCAAATAATCTGAATTATCCCTTTAATTTTTTCTGACCAGTTTGTGGTCTGGTTTGTTCCTGTAACCGTGAAGGTGTCTCTAAAGTGTGTCAGACTGTCCCGGACGTCCCTGAATGTGGCGTGTTGTGTTTGGTTCTTACATTGTTCCGAGGTCTCGGCTCACACCTCTGCAGCAGAACTGATGAGTCCAGATCAGATTCCTCTGACAGACTTACACGTCCTCTGACATCTGGACACACAGGAAGGACACGTATCACTACAGCTGTGATGATCAATCAGTGAATTGATTATTTAATCAATCTCCAACTATTCTGGTGATCGATTAATCAGTTTGAGTCATAATGCCTTCAAAATATGGAGCGCTGCATGTGGGTCCTAATTTTAAACTGATGAGATTGTGACAGGATTTATTGATCGATTAAGAAAATGATCAACAGAGTGATCGATAATGAAAATAATCAAGACAGAAACAACTCATCAGTATGTCCAAACGTCCATGCGCTCCATGTTTGAACCTATTGACGAGACTGTGAAAACATGTATTAATCGATCAGTCAAGAAAATGATCTCACCTGTTGCTCTTCTCTGATAGACTGTCCTCTCTGCACGTGTAGGTAAAGTCTGGCCCCACCTCTTCTTCTTCTTCTTCTTCTTCTTCTTCTTCTCCTCCTTCCCGTTTCCAGAGAACACTGCCCTCCACAGGGCTCTGGCCCCGCCCCCTCCCACCTCCACCTGTCCAAGGGGCGGAGCCTCTCTGAGCGCCTTCAGCTGAGGGAGGAGGATGAGTCCAGGGGGGAGGCTATGAGCTCCTCTAAGTCTCCTCCTCCTCACCCCCTCTGACTCCGCCCTCTCCACCTCTTCAGGCTCCACCCCTCTCTCCTGCAGGAGGTGGGGTTTGTTCTGTGGCAGCTCAGGGCTGATGTCATTGAACGAGCCCCGCCCTGCAGCAGCTGTTTCTATGACAACAACGGGTGTGAGCTGAGTGGGTGGAGCTTCATCTCTGTTGTCATCAGGGGCAGAGTCAGGCGTGGTGATGAAGGAGGCGGTGGAGGGCGTGGCGGCGGCGATCAGAGTCTCAGATGGAGGCGTGAAGGAGGTGTTGCACTGTGGTGAGCTGGAGGCTGAGTCACAATGTGTGATGTCACTTCCTGATGCTGAGGAGATGACCTGAGGAGACTTGTCCTCTTCTGAGGGGGAAATGGACAGAGGGAGATGGGGGACAAATTCAGTTCAGTCAGTTTATCAATGACAAAATCAATAACAGGATCAATAACTATATCAATATCACAGAATTATCAACAGAATCAAACTGAGACATTGAATCAAAGTAAAAACTTCCATCAACACTGTAAACTCTGTCTTCATGCTGTGAGTTAACGTTGATCTAGACTTGATGGTTTTTTGAGTGTAGTTTGGTTTGATTCTACCTGTTTCCTCTTCCTGTATCAGGAGCCACAGACCCGAGTGTCGCTCCATGTCCCAGGGGCTGTACTCCCCCTCTACCAGCAGGGAGGGACACAACACAACACAATATACACACAACGCCGTCACACACACGGGGGCTGACAACATCACAATAGTGTTGCTTTCGTCAACGAAATTTATGACGAAATATCGTCGTCAACGAACCTTTATCACGTGACGAAAACGAGACGAGACGAAACGTAAATGGTGGTTATGTGACGATAACTATAATAAAATATATAATGCAATATTGTTGACGAATAAAAACAAGACGAAATGTGGTTTACAAAATAAAAACCCTGCTAAAATGTCTCTTCATTTTCGTTGACCAAAACGAGACGAGACGAAATAACTTTTTAATGTTTAGTCGCGTTTATTATTTTGCAGTGTTTCTGTTTCCTAGGCTGTGTGTCGCACTGCGCAGACGCAGGCGACGTCACTTCCAATCCCCACTCGCGGCATTATTTAGATGCAGCTGCGGTGGGATCATGGCCGGGCAGCCGCGGAGAAAACAAAGACATGATATATGGACATACTTTGAGTACAAACAAGTGGAAAACAAAACGGAATGTGTCGTGGAAAAAGATGGGGAGAAATGCGGACACAAAATAACGGGGAAAAACACGACAAGTTTATAAGGTAACAATATAAGAATAAGATAACCATGTTTGATTTGTGAAATGGGTTTGACTAAAAGAAAAATCTGGTTTTGTCTATACCAGGGGTCGCTAACAGGTGGACCGCGGTCCGAGTCTGGACCCAGACGCCGTCCTATACGGACCCGGACTTATAACCAATAAATTATTAAGAGATTTTAAAGACGCTTCTATTTTAACTGGCGCAACTTTTCTAGTGTTTCCGTCGCTGGTTTATCTGATCAGGAAACGCACAGACCAACTGCAGAGAAGCTGCGTGTGGAGGAAACTCTTGTTAATGACGGAGTTTATTACAACAGAAACTAACGTGATGCTTAATGACATCGACACCAACCAGATGCGCTTATAAAACGAAACAACTGTATAAAGAGGCCTAAACGTAAAACAGGAGAGTCTGTGTTTCTCTGTGAGAAACTTTCAGATCTTCTCACAGCAGAGTGAACAGGTGAGGGAGGAGAGGAGGACAGACTGATCACTAATCAATCACTGATACCGTCGTCCTCTCGGACTGATTAAAAAATAAAAATGACAAAGTTGGTGACAAACCAAACCTGGGTGTCCACACAAATAAAGTCTTTGTGTGAAACACTGCAGTTTAACATCGTGCTGTTTAAAGACAGTCTGCTGTCTGTAGTTTGACAGAGAGGGTCGTGTCTGGAAGGGAACCCTAGACCCGCGAAAGATCGCGCGAGTTTGATTATTTTAGTAGAAATAACAAACACAAATCTCGCGAGAGTTGTGCAAATAAAGAGTTACCTTCTAGACACGACCGAAAAAGGTGCGCAGCTCCAAAAATAGAAAATCATGTCTCGGTGTCGATGTTTTTAATGTGGCGGGCCGCCATAAATAAAACACTATTCACTGATCACTGACCTGCTGTGATGGAAAAAATACTCACATTCTTTACTTAGGTATTTTTACATTGTGGTATTAGTGTTTTTACTTAGTTACTAAGTTAGACATTATGATGTTTTGGACCTTTGCTTTAGGAAATTTTCTCTAACTGGACCTCTTTGAATTTTAGTTGAATACCCCTGCTATACTGATTGGATTAAATAGAATTAGAATACTAAAAAGAGAGTAAAATACAATTTTCATTGACTAAAACTAGACTAAAATGTCATCAGTTTTCGTCGACTAAAACTAGACGAAAATAGTCATGTGTTATTCTGACTAAAATAAGACTAAAATGCTCAGACTTTTAGTCGACTAAAACTTGACTAGACAAAAAAGAGTATGAAGGTGACTAAAACTAATAAAAACTAAAATGACAGTTTGACACAAAGACTAGACTAAAACTAAAATTAAAACAGGCTGCCAAAAACAACACTACATCACAACATAAAACACACAAAAGGACCTGACAGGAGACACTCTGAGACTCACCATCACTGGACTCCACCTCACTGCCTCCCTCCTCTTCCTCTTCCTCTTCTTCCACCTCACCCTCCTCATCTTCATCCTCCTCCTCAACCTCTTCGTCCTCTTCGTCTCTCAGGTGGAGCTGCAGAGTTTCTCTCCATGATGCTCGGGACTCCTCTGAAGTGACTCGATGTCGACCTCCACCTGCCTCTTCCTCCTCCTCTTCCTCTTCCTCCATCTCTGACTCTGAACTGAAACACGAAAAGACAAACTGAAGATTCACTGTGAGCCAGAAGAGGAGGAGGAAGAGGAGGAGGAAGAGGAGGAGGAGACAACAGAGAGGGTACAGAGGACAAATACTGCCAAAATAATACACCAATTATTAAAAATACTCATAAAATATCATATTTTTAAATTCATTATTTTTATGTAGTTTATTGTTATTTTAAATTAAAAAGTCATTTTTTGACAAAAAGTTATAAATGTGATATACATCTTATAATTTTGACGGATGTCTTACTTTTGATTATGAAATCCTGACGTATAGTAAACGTGAAATTTGAAACTTAGAAAGATGTAATTTCTTTGCTTCAAAATTTGGAACAAAGCTGAACATTTGACTTTAAGAGTTTTAATTTTTACTTTAAAACTAGCAAACTTAACATAAGTTATAAAATTCATGTAGAAAAAGTCAAATTTGATATATTAATGATTAGGAGTTGAAAAGTCACAAGGTTAACTTAAAAAGTAATTGGGATGCAACATTTTATAATTTGACCTAATATTCATAATTTAGACACATATGTTGCAATTGTGACAAAAAGTTTTGCTTTAAAATTATAATATAACTGCTCTAATTAAACTAATATAATATAATATAACTATTTTGATTATTTCATGCATTTGTATCTTTTCCTGGCATTAATAACCTTCCATACCTGGCTCTGTGATTGGTTGTCTCGTCCAGGCTCAGGTTGAAGCGGTTCAGCGTCTCCTCTGACACCTCCTCTGGCTCCTCCTCTGGCTCCTCCTCCAGCAGCTCCGCCTCCACTTTGGTCGAGCTGCGGCGGTAGTTCTCCAGCTCGATCCTCTCGGGTGGCGTTGCCACCGTCATAGAAACCACTGCAAACACACCAACACAGCCACACACACACACAGACACACACAGAAACACACACACACTAAAGCCCACATTGATTCCAGTTTAAGGAGCGCGCTCAGCATGAACACGTATGAAGACTGAAAGGACGACTTAGGTGACGTGACCTCACCTGACGCCCGACGACGGTCTGCAGAGATCAGAGAGTCTGCAGAGGAGCGAGACGGAGCTGAACCCAGAGACGCCTGTGGACAAAACAAACACATGCATTCTTACTTACCACCTTTTAGCATCCTGGTAACCACCCAGAACACCCTAGCAACCAAAACACCTTAGCAACAATCTAGAATGTCCTGGTAAATGCCTGTTACTGAATGCATGACCACCAGCAACATCCTAGCAACCACAAAGAACCCCATGCCATGACAACTACTTGGAACACCTTAGCAACAACTTTTTAGCACCCTTGTGACCGCTCAGAACATTCTTGCAACTACTTGCAATGTCACAGCAACCAACCTGCCCAAACAAACTGTAGCAACAAACCCCTGCAACCACACCCTAAGAAACACCTAGAAATCCATATTAATCACCTGTTCCTGGCAATTAACGGGTCAGGTCACTTATTACTGACCTGTTAATGGCCAAAAACACCCTAGCAACCACTTAAATGCACTGCTGTAAACTCTTAGAACAACCAGAACGCCAAAGCAGTGACTCAGGAGGCCACCCAAACCACCTAGAGAAGCAGAGAACCCACTTGTTAATAACACAGAACATCAAAGCAACTGACACATCATGGCAGCCACCTGAAATGTCATGGTAACCAACTGGTATTGATTGAATAACCACCCAGAACAGCATAGTAACCACTTGAAAGACCCATAGCAACCATGTAAAATGCCTCTGCAAGAAGTACTCAGAACATTGACTTCAATAAAAACAGCAACACTACACTGTAAAACCCCATGGCAAAAGCTTGGAACACCCTAGCAACCAAGACACCATAGTAACAATGTGGAATGTTCTGGTAAGTGCCTGTTACTGACCTTGTAACCACTAAGAATATCATCAGTATAAAAGTAAAAATGCATCAGACCTGATTAATCTGTCACAGAAAAGTAGATGTTAAGTACATATACTGCAATAAAAAGACAACAACATCTCCCTCTGAAGCATAGTACAAATATAAAATAATGTTAAGTGGAAATATTTAGGTAAAGTATTTAAATAAATATTCATTCACTTATTTTCTTGTTTTATTTGAATTTTCTATCTATGAATCTTGAGATTAAGTTCTTTCTTACGATGGACGTTCGTTTTGAAGCAGCTCCTTCAGATGCAGTCGCTCTCTTCCTCACAGGCGGATCACTCAGACCAGAGCTGTAGTGCTGAGGACAGTAAAACCTCCCTGAGACACGACAGAGACAGACAACATTAGCACAATGTCAGGACAAGATTAGGACAAGGTCAGGACAGTATCTGGACAGATGTTTGTCATCTCCATTGTCGTCTCTGACTGAACTTCATGATGTTTTTATACCAACATTCAAACTGACTCATACCACCTCGAACTTCAAACTGTAGTCATATGACCTCTGTGTTCTGATTGGCTCCTGACAGCTTTAACCAAACACACAATACAAGCTTTGTGGGACCAAAGTGAGGCTGCGGGGTGAAGTCTGTCCCTGTTTGTTTTCACTGTCTGCAGCTCACAGTGTTCTAGGTCTTCATCATTTATATATCCAGCTGTGCACGACTCTGCTTCACTGATGATTACAGTTTATTGTTTTAGTGTCAACATGAAGTCAGAGGATGGACGGAGAGACGGATGGACAGACAGACACGTCTCTGTGACAACTGCGTGCTCCACATCTTCTAACCTTTAATGTGTCCAAGTGTTCTTAAACATGTCACATGTCATAAGATGTTGGAGAACATAAAGGATCTTTAAGGAGTGAATGTATGAACAGAGACAGTTTAACAGACAGCAGTCATGTGTTTTCTGTTCCTCAGGCTCTTTAACTTAAAGAACAGACAGCAGACATCAGGAGTCATGTGACAGAGAACATGCTGCTGTGTTAAATCACATTAAAGCCTCCAGAAACTGTGTTTACAAAAAACTCTTCAGAAAGATTCTGAATTTCATATAAAGACTGAGGACAGGAGCCCGCGGACACTCCTGACTCCTCCCCCTGAATGTGTGTGTCACGTTAACACACATCTCTTGGTCTCAATCCTGGATATTACAAGTATTTTTTAAATTTAGTTCAGTGAACTTTGCTTAGTATGAGCTGAAATAAAAATGTGTTTGTAACCTCAGAATGAGTCCTTTATATCTACAGAGGATCATGCTGGACTGTCATAGGAGCCCAGAAGAGACTAATCAGACCAGCGTCTGTCTGTGGACAGACTCACCTGTCTGCTGGTCGAAGGCGTAGGCAGCCAGTCTGAGTGTGTGGCTGCAGTGGGAACACTGGAAACAACTGCGATGGAAGAAGAAACCTTCTGCACTCAAACGCTCCATCACATAAACTCTCTTCTGACAGAAGAAACACATGGTGCTGCAGCCTGAGGACTGAGAGAGACAGAGAGACAGACAGTGACTGAGAGACAGACAGTGACTGATCCAAAAGACAGACTGTTGCTGTGCTGATATTGGCATTATTGATCATTTCCTCTATTGATAATTGAGTTCCTGATCATTTGGAGTGTTGACTTTGGAGGTATTAGAGCTGATTTAAATAACAACATTTTCACAAAATAACATTTTAGAATTCTCTTTTAATTTGTAAAATAAATTCCATCAATGTCTTGTCAATAACTTTGACTTGTATTGAAGTATTTGTCCTGTTCTCAGTGGACAAAAGTATCATGTGACCTTCACAAAGTGATCCAATCAGATTCTTACCAAACTGACTTCTTCCTGACTCTGAATCCGATTGGTTATCTGCTCAGCCAATGAACTCACTCCACCAGTGTACATTTGGAGACACTGTGATTGGACAGACAGATGGACAGACACAGAGAATTGTGGGAAATGAAGTTTTTTGTTTTGTTTTTTTAAACTGTTAAAGTAGTCATGGTTACACGTGTTAAAGTAATGAGGCTGATAAATTTCTGTCCTTGGAAGTTGGTGATCTAACATTTGACAGAGAGGCTGCACTGAGATCAGCAGGGACAGAGGTGGAGTTCAGTGAAATGAAAACGTCGTCATCTGCTGATGCATCCAGTTTCACACTTCAGAGTTTCTGGCTTGTAAGATTCTTTTCATATTTTTGAACTAGAAGTGTCCAAAGCTGAGCTGTCGAGGCGTCTTTCAGATGTTCCAGCTGCTGAGTCAGCAAATGCTGCCTGGAGGCTGATCTGAAATCAGCTCTGCTTACATCAATAGGAACTATTCACAGTGAGAACAGATTGTTATTGATCATTGATCACATGAACCATCAGCCCTGCAGGGACACTCTGATACACTGAACAAGCTGCACAGATACCCAGAATGCACTGCAGCCTAAGGGGGAAAACAACTGCTGACTCTTTATTTCAGTCTCAATGAACTTTCATTTCATCTAAATAGCATTAAAATGACTCGCCAACTGTTTCACCACAGTTCACAGCAAAACTATCCTGATCAGCCGTTCCCAAACTGAAAACCACTGCAGCGCCATCCGACATCTCTGAAAATCTTCTGTGGGCCAAAACTTTGAATCAAAAGTCTGATCAACACATGAGATATAAGATCTGTTCACGGTGTTACTAAATACAGGCTAACACCTATTAAACACAATCACATAAATGAAGAATAACACGTCATTTAAATCCCATCAGTTTGTTTTATTAGTTCTGATTACCTTTTTTAAAATAAATACTCAGATTTTATGGTCATTTCAAACTAATTTCTCACTTTGGGAATCACTGATGCAGATGGTGAACAGCTCTACAGGTGGGAGGAGAAAGGGAGGCGGACTGTCCCTTTAATGCAAAGGATCTCAGTTATTCTACATCACATCCACACTGACGATACCCAGAATGCACGGCAGGAGGACCATACCTGCTCGTCCTCGCTGAGCACGCTCTGAGACTTGATCTTCTCTTTGAACCGAAAACTCATCTGTTCCTGCTGAAGAGTTCGTTTCCTCTGAGGAGGCGTTTCCATGGAGACAGACAGGACGTTCACATGTGGACTTGAGTACAACTTGACAAATACTTTTACTACCTCTAATCTATTATATCTCAGAGGGAAAACTACTGACTCACAACAAGAAAATAAATAAACCGGAGTCACATTCAGACCTGCACTGAACTTTTTATTATTATTTATTTTATTATTATTATTTATTTGTGTTGTGTGATATGTTGTTTTGTTGTTTGATTGCTAAATATGACGTGATGTTTAAAGGCTGCATTATCAGCTGTAGCTTCAGCCTGCACCTTTTTCAGACTGCAAACATTTCTCAGTTTGTTAAATTAGTTACTTAATTACTTAAGTGTCTGCCATTTTCTGCCACAGGATATAATGCATTTATTTACATGAATTTGTAGATTTATATGTGATGTTCTTGTTTCTATTTGCAGACCTAAATAAATCCTAATTTCTAAAAAGAAATCTACACATATCCTCCAGTATGTGACCCAACAATGTCATTTTGTAGATATACTCTGGTGTTTTAAAGGGATTTCAGTCTTTTTTCCTGGAAAACAATTAAAAACTGTTGACCTCCCATCCTGCAAATGAGGGAACTAAATTTTTGTCCAAACACACTCGTTCTCTCTGCAGCATGATGGAGAACACACCCACACAGCAAAGCAGCATTTCTGCAGTGTTTCTGCAGTGTTTCTGCAGTGTTTCTGCAGTGTTTCTGCAATGTTTCTGCAGTGTTTCTGCAGTGTTTCTGCAGCGTTTCTGGAGTGTTTCTGCAGTGTTTCTGCAGTGTTTCTGCAGTGTTTCTACAACAGCTGCAACTAACAAAAAGTTAGTCTGGACAGCAAACTTCTGTTGCATTCTTAAATCAGTACAACAAAGACTTTTGACTTTTGACCTCATTTTCCTTGAGGGAAATCTAAAAGACTTGTATCTACAGGGTTTTCCTGCCTGAGCCAAAGGATCTGAGGTGGTCCGATATTTTTGTGGACACAAAGGAAGTTGGGGATATTTTATTTGTTTTTATAAAGGCAGAGTTTTATTTCACTGAACTGAGAATATGTGTGTTTGTTGAAGGCACTGAAGCACAAATTTCCTTGTCAGCCTCTAAAGAACAACATGGTCAGGTGAACAAGCTGATCAGAAGTCTTACCTAAACTCGAAAAACTAAAGTTGAAAAAATTTGAAAATCTATTGCCTCAGGTTACCTTAATCACTTGTTTTTCTCAACCATTTTATTTTTAAGGTGTATTCTGTAATACTGTGGGAACTGAACACACACACTGCACTGGCTTGACTGGTTTCTACTGGTTCTACCAGGATTTACCGGTCTCCATGACGACACATGAGGAGGTGGAGCTGCAGCTGGCTGAGAGTCTGCAGACTGTGAAGGAGGGAGGCTGGACAACAGCTCCCCCTGCTGATCAACACACATTAATAACTAATTATGATTATTATGAACATGTTCATATCATCTCATCTGGTTTATTAACAAACTTTTATAACAACAGTATGACCACTTTGTGCAGCAGTTTATAATGACATAAAGTATCATAAGTATCATAATAACTTCATGACAATAATCACAGTGTTATAATTCTCATTGTTGTAAACATTTTATAATGCATTATAATCACTGTAATGCATTATAATGTCTTTATTGGTTACTCTAAATCAGCAGTTCCCAAACTGTTTCCTTTCAACTATTAAATTAATCAACTACTTAGATTATCGATTAATCGTTTTGTGGCATTTTTTTCAGTAAAAAAGTACAAATTGTCTGATTTCAGGTTCTTAAATGTGAAAATTTTCTGGTTTCTTTACTCCTCTCTGATAATAAACTGAATATCAGACAAGACATTTGATGAAGTCACTTTGGACTTTGATCAACATGCTATGGACCAAACAACTAATCGATCAGTGGAAAAATTATTGCCAGAGTTTTTTCAATTAAATTTTTCAACTGACAAGACTGTGACAAGATAAGTTTTTTTAAAACATTTTCTGACATTTTACAGACCAAATAACTAATTAATTAATTGAGAAAATAATTGTTACAGAAAAGACTTGAAAAATAGGTCCAGAAATACAACGTATGGACGTACGTCCATGTGCTCCACATATCTGGACCCATTTCTGATGAGTATTTTCTGTATCGATTAATCTGTCATTTTCTCCATTAATTGATACGTTGTTGAAGTGAAATGGTGCAAAATGTTGATCAAAGTTCAAGATAACATTCAAAATGTGTTCCTTTCAGTACCTGTGACAAATTAAAAAGTAAAAGTAATAAAACATCGAGTCAGTTCTTTGCTCTGATTGGTAGAACTGCAAGAAGCTGTTGATTGGCCAAATTTGAAAAAAAAAGAGCATTAAATTTTAAATTTACATTAACTGTTGTGATCGCAACGTCAAGCTTCCTGGAGGGACTGATTATGTGTTTTAAATAATGATAACTTGATCATGTAGAATAACTGAGTCCTGTATGATGTTTGTAGTTATTATTGATCTGTATTACTGACCATCACTGTCACTGTGAACTCACCTGTCGCCGTAACGATGCAGCAGAAGAAGAAGAAGAAGAAGAAGAAGATCCTCTGCAGGGAGACAAGTTCTCGTCCAGCTTCGCTTGCAGTTGATTGGCCATCAGACGCACTCTGGAGCGACCAGACCCGCCCACAAATGACTCATCACACACCTGACCGTCAATATCACCATTCAGGTCACATGACTGGAGACAGAAAACTTGATTCACACACAAACTGAAGACAGAAGTGACCTGACCAGTGAATTTAAAGCTGTAAAGTGAAACACTGACGTCCTGCTGCTCTTGACTCGCTCGACTTGTCTTCCTGCGTTTCCCCCGAGCGTCCTTCTGCTTCTGGACAGACATGACGAGAGGTTAATGGACACACAGAGGAGTATAAAAGACACACAACAGACACACTGAGGGGTTAACAGACACACAACAGACACACTGAGGGGTTGATGGACACAGCAAGGGATTAATAGCTCACAGACACAGTAATAAAGAACCTTGGTGTTCCTCTTCCTGGACGGGCTGAGTCCCAATCTGCTGAGGAGAGAGGCTGGAGTGATGAGAGCTGATCTCAGGTCAGAGCTCTGACTCAGACAACCTGAGACATCAACAGACACAAACAGACAGACAATATCAACATATAATAAATGTGATAGAATTTTTTTTTTTTTTTCTGTTGTCTCATCACTGACATCATCATCACCATCATCATCATCATCATCATCATCATCATCATCATCATCATCATCAGTAGTAAAACTGACTCAGCAAATTAAAGTCAGTCTCTTTTGTTGAGGTCAGCGTTTCTTTGGTTTAAGAATTCTTAAACGTCTTTTTTTTTTTTAAAACTTGGTTTACTAATTTTGTTCTTTCAACTAAATCATTATTTTTACTGATTTATGAGTCTTTTTTTGTTGAGTTATGTTTGTCTTTGTTTGTATTTTTTCTAGTATTTTTTAAATAGAGGGATGTATGTTTTTAGTCGTAAACAGTCCTTTTAGATTAAATAGCTTCTTTTGTATTACGAAGTCTTTGTTTTTTTGATCATATATTGTCTACGGGTGTCTCACCAGCAGGGGGTGGTGTGTCTTTGAGCAGCTGGTAGAACTGACTCAGGTACATCACCATGGACAGAGAGTCTGGTTCTCCTACAGAGGACATCTCGTCCACTGTCATCAGAGGAGAAATACCAAACTCTGTCTCAGCCACATCAAAACCCAGTCGAGTGTTCTCTTCTACTGAGGACTCGTCCAGAGAGTCAAATTCTCTGAGGACAGATAGGACAGAGGGTCAAAGACATTGAGGACAGACGAGACAGAGAGTCAAAGACAAGACAAGGAGTCAAAGTCACTGAGGACACAGAGAGTCAAAGTCACTGATGACAGAGAAGACAGAAAGTAAAAAAGACAAATAGTCAAAAGCAGGGCAAAGACAGGACAGAGAGTTAAAGACAAGACAAAGACCAGACAGAGAGTCAAAGACAAGACAAGGAGTCAAAGTCACTGAGGACAGAGAAGACAGAGAGTCAAAGACAAGACAGAGAGTTAAAGACAAGACAGTGAGACAAAGACAGGACAGAAAGTCAAAGTCACTGAGGACAAATTGAATCAGAAATGAAGATAATAGTAAATGTGTCCTGTGTCTTGTCTCAGTGTCTCAGTGAGGTGGATGTGCAGAGTTTTACATGAGATCAGGTCGATATCGATGAATCAGAGCACAGAGAGCAAGTCCACTCTTCCACGATGTCGTCAGGTCGCTAACAGCAACGCCACGATAACCACGAGTCTGCTCCTGACACCAAGACAGCAGCTTATTGGACTCAGAGAAAGAATCTGTGGGAGAGGACAAGACAGAGGACCAATCACATCACAGATGATGAGACAGTTGGACCGATCACATTAGAGACGACGGGACAGGACTAATCACATCACAGAGATGAGACAGAGGACCAATCGCATCAGAGGGGACATGTTACAGGCAGATAAATTGGACTCACCTTGTCTGAATAATCTGGGTGACGGCAGACGGATGATGTCGTCACAGTGTGTGTTTAGCCCCACCTCCTCACCTGTGTCCACCAGATGTCTCACCTGATAGAGAAAAGCAGAAGACAGCTGTTTGTGTCAGCTGGAAGTTGAGTTGAGCATCAGATCATAAATATATGTCCAATATATTTATATTATGATTTAACTGGATGAGTGCGTACCTGAGCAGGTGTAATGAGCAGACGGTTGATGTTCACGTATCTGGTCGCTGGATCAACTGTAAACAGACTGAAGTTCTTCTGCAGGTTCTCTGGAGTTGTCTGAGGGAGGAGACGGTACACCCTCTCTCTGAAAGACAGAGACAGACATGTTGTCACTGCAGTAAAACACATGGATACAAAGAAAGATGGCTGCTATGTCTCTTCTTCCTCCCACTGTACAAACCTGAGTCCATGGTATCAAGGCCCCACCCACACTCCCTTTTACTATATATCATCAAATAACAAAAAAAACTACCTTTTAGTTTATCTTTAGGCGACATTATTTAGGCGTACTTTGATTTTTGTCCCATCTGCTAACATGGAGGGGGTGGGGCTTATGGTCTGTACTGCAGCCAACCACAAGGGGGCCTCCCAGATGTTCTGAAGAAACTTGAGGGGAGTTGTCATGTCATCCATCTTTACATATGTCAGCGGTATAGCAGTGTATAATATATATAAGCACTATGACAGCATACAGTCATTGACAAAGTGTTGTCAATAAAGACAACTAAAAATGGAATATAACTTTATTTCTAATCAATCAATTGTTACAATAAATGGTTCATTTTAATGTCAAGGGCTTTCACATTAATAACTGGGTGCAAAATGAAACCGTCAAAAAGTGTCCTGATGTCTATGACAGTACATAAACTACATGACGGTCTATAGTGACCTTTCTGCCAGGATGTCCAGAGGAGCTCCTCCTTCACACCACCTTCTTATCATCCAGGCTGAATCCAGAGCTGCAAGAAACCCTCGAGCTATCCCTGTCCCCATTGGCCAGAAAGGCTGCAGACAGACAGGTGGACAGACAGGGGGACAGATTATCACCTGTCTGACTGATTCAGGAGGTGAAATGTGTTTAATACTGATCAAAAATTGATGACTTATTGTCCAGAATCTTTATTGAGTCCATTTAACCTCATTGGTCTCATAGAAGGTTACCTGTCTCACCTCCAGCAGACTGTCTATCTTTAAACCTGTCTCACCTCCAGCAGACTGTCTATCTTTAAACCTGTCTCACCTCCAGCAAACTGTCTCCCACCAGCGTGACCAACAGCTGGTGTCCATGGCGTTGGCGAACCATGGCGGCATTCTCTGAT
Organism: Lutjanus erythropterus; assembly: GCA_020091685.1. Classification (NCBI taxonomy): domain Eukaryota; kingdom Metazoa; phylum Chordata; class Actinopteri; order Lutjaniformes; family Lutjanidae; genus Lutjanus; species Lutjanus erythropterus. Next base: position 281,014 of record CM034612.1, read on the forward strand.
GCGTACATGCAGGTGAAGTCAAACATGGCGACGTCTGGCTGACCGTAGTGATTGATGGCAAAGTCCAGAGATGGCAGCTGATGATTGGTGGAGAAGTCTGCAGCCTCGCGGGCATACATCTGCAATGCATTCTGGTCCACGTTCCCTCGAGAGAGAAGCTGCTCAGTGTCTGCAAAGTCCTGAAGAACAGAGAAGAACAGATTGTTTTAGAACCGTCTCAGACTTTTGTCAGTGTTGTGGGTGATGTGACTCGGACTCGTGTGACTCGGTCTGAGCTCTCACCTGTAGAATGACTCCTTTCTCTAACAGACTCTGTTTCTTTGCTGTCATCACAAAGTAGTGCGTATCATCTTTGTAGTACACAATGTTCTCCAGATCGATCCCTGAATCAGATAGAAGAACATGAGGATGATGGTGATGTTCCACTTGTTCTCAGATATTCTCACTGTTCTAACCTGTCTCCTGTCGCAGCTCCTGGAAGAACCTCTGGTTGAAGATGAACGCCACGCCGCTGATCTCCTCCACTTTGGCCTCAGCTGTGGTGTTCCTGTTCTTAAAATTGGCTGTGATGGCGATCGCCAGCTTCCCTCTGAACTCTTTACGCCTGAAACCTGAAACACAACAAACAGTTTGAAACAGAGTTTTTTATTAGAACGCTGCAGAACGACTCCTGCACACCGTCTGACTGGCAATATATCATTTATTTGCAACGTTTTGGTACTAGACCTTCGTTTTGCCTGATGAAGACTGAAATGTTGCAAATAAATGATTTTTGGTCGTCCCTCTCCAGCGAACCAACCTTGATTAAAAAATGTGTGAAGTGTTTTCTTTGTTATTATTATAATAAAAGCTTTACAATATTACAAAAATGTTATAATATTTTGTGCAAAGTCTGAAGAATGATTGTAGTAAAACTGTGAGGAAAGTGAAAAATATATATAAAAAAGTAACTCGACTGGACTTTTCTGTCTGTTCTTCAGTCTGAAGGCTCAGAGTCAGTTGAGTCTTTGAACTCTGACAGGTTCAGTGTACCTGGCAGTGTGTTCCTGCGTCCGTCTGCTCCCACGATGACATCAAACTCCAGCTGATTGACAGGATGAGACTTTGGTTTGACCTCCATCCTCCAGCCCACCTCTGCACGAGTACAGGTAAACAAGTACACAGGTACACAGATAAACAAACAGGTGCACAGATAAACAAACAGGCACACAGATAAACAAACAGGCGCACAGATAAACAAACAGGCGCACAGATAAACAAACAGGGCGCACAGATAAACAAACAGGTACACAGATAAACAAACAGGCGCACAGATAAACAAACAGGTACACAGATAAACAAACAGGCGCACAGATAAACAAACAGGTACACAGATAAACAAACAGGCGCACAGATAAACAAACAGGTACACAGATAAACAAACAGGCACAGATAAACAAACAGGTACACAGGAAGGCAGAAAGATCTGAAGATGAAATGGTCTCATGAACTCCATCACTTCCACTGGCCCTCAGTTGACATTTTTAAGTTTACAAACTTGAAGTGGAACCAACTTCTTTCAGGACTTCCAGCTTCATTTATTGCCTGCAGTGATTGTTTTCAAACTGGGGTCTATGGACCTGCAAGGGTCCTTTAGTAGGTTACAGGGGTCCTAACAAAAGAGTAGTAGAAAAAAATTAAATTTAATCACATTTGATTGTTAGTTAAATGTGAAAACAATTCATTATCTTCTAACCTAAAACAAAAATAAATGCTCAGAGGAACTTCAACTGAAATCTCCTTTCAGCAGATTCACGTCAGCTTGGATTTTATACTAAAGTTGACACTTCAGCTTCTCTCAGGACTTCACTTCAGCTGAAACTTCCAGCTCAGTTTATCACTTTGACATTTCAACAGTCTTTCAAATCAAAATTTTCAGCGGAGTTCAGCACTTCAGTTTCCTCAGAAGATGCAGCTTCTTGTAGTTTACATTGTTTTAATTGTTTCAAAAAGCTCCAAGGGTTTTCCAGTTTACATAGTTTTTGTCTAACACTAACATTAGCCCAAATTAGCTTGATCCCATCCAGGGTATTTTACTTCCAGGCTTAAATAAATGTATCCAAGATGTGCGATCATATTTCAGAATTAATTTATGTCTTTCTGGTTGTATCACGTAACACTATCAAACTGTAATGTTAGCTAGAAGTGGCTGAATGCTAACATTAGCTATTGTCTCACAGTAGCTAACATGTTATCAAATATGTAGTTTTATCTTGAAATATGTCCTGATGTCCCTCCACATTTTCTCTATCATTGTGTTTTCAGCTGCCGATCAATCAGGAAGTGAAATAATAACAATCTGTCAGAATCTCTACGTTTATATGACGGCAGGATGACGTCAGGCAAAACAACGACCAGGTGAATTCAACTCGTTTCAAGTGTTTTAACATATTTAAAAGGGTTGAAGTTTGGTCTCACTGAGTCTGCTATAAATGTGGTTCTCACTGTGTCTGTGCTGGTTCTCTGGAGGTTCCACCAGGTTCTTAAATTCCACATTGGTGAACTTGACCCCCAGCAGTAAGGCGACCTTCAGCAGGACCAG
>CM034612.1:288594-291094 GCA_020091685.1 Lutjanus erythropterus
AAGCAGGACACTGAACTCACCTGAGCGATGAACGGAGCAATCATTCCTCCAATACGACTGAACAGCGTGCAAGCCCATCCCTAGAGATCGCTGCTGTTGGGTACACCTGAGGGACAAAAACACCTGTTACACCTGTTGCAACCATTAACCTGATGTCTGGACCAATAAAGACCTCCAGCATAGTCTGGACTTACCTCAGCAGTGTAAATATAAACATTAAAGTTCATGGAGACCAGAGAGCGGAGCAGGAACAGCAACACCGTGAAGCCAAACCTGGAGAAAACACAGCCACACAAAGTCCTCATAAAACTGTACAAACTCAGACTTAAGGTCCTCATAAACCTGGATCGAGTCACATAGAAGGACCTCCTACACCCGGTCAGACATCAACAGCAGATAGAGAAGAGGAGTCTGAGGTTCTTACATGGTTGTGCAAATGTTGAGCAACATAAACAAGATGGCTGCCAGCAGCTGCAGTACCGTCAGACTCATCTTGCGTCCAAACATGGTCAGCAGACCGATGTTTAGTGGGACCACTGGGAGGACAGAGGGGACAGGGTAAGATAAACTGGTCTGTTCACAGCTCTTGACCTCACAAGGTGTTAAACTGTAAAATTTAATCTAAAGAGTTTATTATTTGTATGGTGGCCTGTTCAGGACATATCAACTGTGCTTTGAGGTGAATAATATTAGCATGTTAGCAGTGTTAGCATGTTAGCAGAAGGCATTTTAATGTGCTGACATTTAGCTACCATATAACTGAAATCACAATGTGCTTACATGCTAACAAGTATTACCATGCTCCCACTGTAACAGTGCTACAGGATTGGTCAACACATCCCGCCCTTTTGCTCTGCTCCAATCACAGTTCAGCAAGCTTGGGACCTGGTGGAACCTCAGTCAACTTGTCCTTTCCTGTTTCCTGTATGCTTGGTGTACAGCTCATCTAGCTAACTATTGATGTAGATTAGCTGGTCACACAGCTAGCAGCTGCCAACATTAGCTAGGTTTAACTAGCTAGCTAATAATTGATGTAGATGCAGTTTTCTGCTAACATTAACTACAAGATGTAATAAATTAACTCAAACTTTTTCATGTCAACAACATCTAATTTGAGAGGATGTAACATCTGAGTATTTTTTATTTTATTTTTAGGTTTGATGTCTTCATAGTCAATCAATAATCAAATGAGGATCACAATAAATTATAATCAATCAAAATGGCAAACGCTGTTTTGTTCCTCATTGTTCCAACTTTAAAAATGTGATAAAAGTTAAAATATTCTCTTTCTGGACCCCATAGAACCCACTCGAGGGCGCCAGCTGGTCTCCAGTCCTCAGTTTGAAAACCATAGACTAGTTAATGATTGGTGTATATTAGATAACTAGTTAAACAGCATTTTCAAACATTATCTGTAACATATAACTAGTGTGCGAACAACTGAGGTTGATTGGCGGTGCTCTAGAGCACAGAGCAAAGAGGGGCGGGCTTAGGAAAGGTCAATTACAAAAACTGTAAATAAAAGGTTTTGAAACAACATTTAGACAATCAAGTAGTTTGAAAATAAAACTGTTGAATAAATAAATAACATCAGTGATTTTCTTTAAAATACTCAGAAACTGGAACAGAGTTTGGTTTGTATCTGAAAAGTCACACGCCTGTGATCTTGATCTCAGTCTGTAGCGTACATGCGACCTCGCCCAGACAGCTGATGAGCAGCGTCCGGTAGTCACTGAGAGCGAAGGGATGCAGTAACACAGTCCGTCCTCATGGCGGTGTTTGACCTGATGTTCGATCTGCGTCCATCACACACAACAAGTTCTTCTCCAGCAGCTCTGAACTGCTCAGCACCGAACAAGTAGTGCGAAGGACGCCACAAACCTGAAACAGGAAACACACCTCAGTGAGAAACCTGGAACACTTTTAAAAATAATTCACAAGCTATTTGTCAAATGTCTTATAACCTAAAAAGACTCTTGACAGGTGCAGAGGACTCAGAAGTTCTCGTGATTGGACGATAAATCATTGGTCATGATGGGTAACATGATCTGAAGCAACATTTCATTTACAACAGAATAGTTTTAGTCAACTATTTGAATTTGAACATTTGACAGGATGTTAAAACACTTTAATTTTTGTATTTGTCAGTGGTGCATGAAGAATAAAGCTGCATAATAAGACTCAGTTTCAATTCTATTCATGGTCTGAACTTGTCACTGTGGAACTCTGCTTATTATCTGATTTGTTCCACATCTATCAGGAGAATTTCTTTCTCTTTGCCTTTATTTTGTTTCCATTTCAGACTATTTCTAATATTTCAATGTCATGAAACTGAACTAACCTTTTAAAGTCTGAAGTCTCACAATAACAAACAAACAGATGAAGGCAGCAGTAGACCAACAACTCCTGTGTTCTGAAAGCTAAAACGACTGATTTTGTTGTTTGTAGCGAGTGATATTTGTCTGTATTATTTGTTTGTAGTACAGGAGTGAGGATAAAG
>CM034612.1:296094-374116 GCA_020091685.1 Lutjanus erythropterus
AGAGAGAGAGAGAGGAGAGAGAGAGGGAGAGAGAGAGAGAGAGAGAGAGAGAGAGAGGGAGAGAGAGAGAGAGAGAGAGAGAGAGAGACAGAGAGAGGACAGAGACAGAGAGAGAGAGACAGAGAGAGAGAGAGAGACAGAGAGACAGAGAGAGAGAGAGAGAGAGAGAGAGAGAGAGAGAGAGAGAGAGAGACAGAGAGACAGAGAGACAGAGAGAGAGAGAGAGAGAGAGAGACAGAGACAGTGAAAGGTGATTTTCTTGTGTCTCCATAATAATCCCTTCAGGTTCAGGACGTCTTTGGACCTTTGAACCTGAATGATAATAAGGTGATCAAAGTGTTTCACGTTGCAGCTTCCCATGATGACAAACAGCAAGATGTGAAAGCGACCAAAGCCAATAGTTTCACGCTTCTTCGACAGTGAACGTCTCATCTGTACAGAGACAAAGAGACATGATCAGAGAGCAGCTGAGAGAGAGACGAAGCGCCTCACTGACATAAGACACAGTTAGTTCGCTCGCTCGTTCGTTCGCTCGCTCGCTCGCTCGTTTCTGCCGCTCAAACATCAGAACTTCCTTCTGTTTAAAATAAAAACAGTTTTATTATTATCACGTTTCTGAGGACAGATTCAGCCTGTTAGTCTGAAACAGTCGGATAATAAACAGTCAGTTCAGTTTAACAGAGACTCTGTGAGAGCTGCTGCCACCTGCTGGACAGACGAGGAACAACACACAGCTGTTCTCTGTTCCTCCTCTTGAGAACCTCACTAAACAGAGAGCTTTATTCAAATGTGTTGCTTCTCCTGCTGATCATTCTGATCTCTCCGTCAGTCTCTCTACAGCAGCTTATTGATTATCGATCAGCTCACACTGACTCACCGTTGTTGTTGTTGGTGCTGCCCTGCTGCTTGTCTGCAGGCTTCTCCTGCAGCTCCACCTCCTGCAGGTGGATGGCGCCACCAGCTGAGTCTTCATATTATCCGCCATCCTGAACACACAGTGACAATTAATCGATTAATTACTGATCAACATTTTGGACATTTTATGGACCAAACAACTGATCGATTAGTGGAAATATTATAGTCAGATTGATCACCAGTTGAATAACAGGTCCAAACATGTGAAAACAGGTGGAGCGCGACGTTTGTTTGTTTGTTTGTGTATTTTTGTTTATTTTGATTTATTTCGTAAACTTTATTGTTCATGAATAAACAAACACAGATGTGAAGAGCACAGTGTTGACCAGACCAGACAGACCAGCTGGTGTGAAACTGGTCTGATCATCAGACCAGTTTCACACACTCAGCTGGTCTGACACAGTAGGGAGACCGGGTTGGTTGGTACACAGACATTTTCTGTTCCTTTGAAGGTTACAGAAAACTGATCGACTTATATTTATATTTAATATTTATATTTTTATTTATTCACATTGACATGATGGTCTTGTTTTCTTTATTCTTCTATTCTTTTTTCTAGATATTTTATTTTCTTGTTCTTATTGTTCTCATCTCTTCAATGATCCATCTTATTTCTGCGATGTTTGCTTTGTGTCTGTTGTCCACAGTGTTTGTCTCTGTGTCTCTGTCCCTGAACTGGAGACTTGTCCAGGTGCAGCCCGCCTCTCGCTCATAGACTCCAGGTGACAGAAACGTCTCAGTTTAATAGAATCAAAAGTAAAAACGTTCTGCGGATTGGACGCGTTGTTAAAGTGTCTCATGTTGACGCTTACAGTCAACAGACACAAGAATCGCTTCAGTCTGATTAAATATTTCTTTCCTTTTATTTTACTTCTCTAATGAAATCAAATCAACGTAGCATCTGCAAAAAGAATCACAACTGTAAAACAAACAGGATGCAGCAGAGCTAAAATTAAATTAAATATTAAATTATTCACAGTCAATCCTCAGTCTGATATTTACTACAGTATTCTTCTGAAGTAATAAACGTTCCTACAGATGAAATGTTGTTCAAACTGTACAGATATTCTAATAAATGTTAAATTAATTTTCCTGTGACAGGGCAGTTTGGTACAAATATGACTTCAATCACAAATCACCTGATTTTAAAAGTTAAATCTTAAAGTTGTAGCTAAATAATTCTGTTTTAAGGTACACTCAAGTTTTATAAATAAAATAAGAAGAAAGAACTTTGATTTTTACTTTTTATTTATCAATTACAATAAAGTTCCATCTTGTCTTAACATATGTGATAAAACATGTGTGTACATTTAAACAGAATTATTCAGCTGAGACTTTAATCTTTTATAACATGAACAGAGTGAAACGTGTTCCAACCAGCCCCGGTCTCCTCAAATATATCACTGTTATCATTTCTGTGGTTTTACATTTAAACATTTCAGTGTTCAGGTGTTTAAAAACATCAAATCATTGAGGCTTATATAATAATAATAATATAATAATATAATCATGTCCTGTCAGAGATAATGATTGTTTTACTGTCAGATAGATTCAATGTTGTATTTTGGTCTACAAAAATTCTCAGTGGCAACAAACAAATAAACAAACAAACAAACAAACAGGAAGTTTTCAGATAAACAGAAAGTTTGACAAACTTTAGTTTCAGGTTCCTGAAATCATTCGGCTGCTTCTGATAAAGTTTCACCAAACTCCTTTCAAAATCCAAAGATTGAAATAACTCGTTTGATACCGAAATTCGGCCCGTAAATGTTTGTGATCGGAACTTTTAAGCGACACAGAATCAGACTGAACATCTTTCCGGTGACTTCAGAAATCTGAACGTTTGTGTCCAACAGTGTTTCCCACATGTTTCTGCTCCAACACACCTGATTCACACGATCAGCTCGTCATCAATGATCAGCTCGTCATCAATGATCAGCTCGTGATCGAGCCTCTGCAGAAACCTGACAACAACCTGATGATTTGAATCAGGTGGAGCAGAAACATGTCAAACATGCAGGACAGTGTCCTCTGAGGACCAGGGCTGGAGAACACCGGTGTAGAAACAAGCTGCCTCAGAGGAGCACATTCACAGAACTAGATTTTACTTGATTTACGTGTTTGAATGTGGATCATTTCTGAGCCGAATTCAGCAGAAGACACGTCTGATGATTTTACCGGATGTTTGTCGTGTGTATAAATGTTTTCAGACTACATCCGGAAGAACCTTAAAGCGGCAGATTTTTGAACGGAGTTTAGCAGAAACGTTTCTTCAGGTAGCGCGATAGAGTTGATTATCGGTTCGAAACTGTGATTTACTGAAGCAGAACCTGCAGACAAACGTTTCGTTTTAATTACAGACTCATTTGGTGGTAACATTTACTGATTAGGTCAATGTTGCCGCAGGACGTCATCGATCAACAAATGTTTGGTGCGTTCAAAGACTTATTGGTAAATAATCAATAAAACTCACACAGCAGTTTGTTCTGATCGATGAAGGTGTGAGTTGTGTCTCTTCTCATGCTGCAGGAGGTCAGTTAATGTAACACAAACACACAGTCTGAAGATGATTCAGGTACAAAGTGTTGTTGTTGACCTGACCAGGTGTATCAGGAAGTACCAGCGTCATCAGCGTCACCGGAGAGACGGTGGGGGCGTATTTAAACTGGGCGGGGTTCACTTCCATTAACAAAGGGATTATCAGATAAAGAATCATCTCATGTTTCACTGGGACAGTTTATAAAACTCTTAAAGAAGAAAACAAAACATCAAAAAAACAAACCTGCAAAGTTGATATGATTTTATAACTTTTATCTCGAAAAATCAAGATGTTCTCAAAATATTACATTTTTTTACCAGGATTTTATAAACTTTATTGTTGAATTCTTTGAAATTTATTTTGAAAATACTGACTTCAGTCTTGATTTTACTTTGAAAATGTAATGACTTCAATTTGAAATATTTTATTTTGAAAATACTTCAGTTGATTCTAAAACGTTATAACTTTATTCTGAAAATATTGTGATTTCATGCTTGTAATAATTATATTTGAATAATATAATTATTTTGTTTTGAAAATATCATGGCATTATGCTTGAAAATGTATGTTTTTATTTTGAAAATATTATGCCTTTTTCTTGAAATATTATTTTATTCTGAAAATACTGACTTTTTCTTTTTAGCGATGATATTGGGGTTCTTCATTATAAACATTAATTAGCGGGTTTTAGAGTTGGTAATTAAACATATCAAACATCTCCATGGTAACAACAGTGTCAGACCTGATGACTGATAATAAAAACAGCTGGCTCAGGTTGAAGTAGAACACATCTGTTTAATGTTTGTCAACACAAACAGCGCAGGATGCAGCTCACACACAGTTTGGGTTGAACAGGTCCTGTCATGTGACACAGTCAGACTCACCTGGCTGCTGTCAGACAGGTGAGACTGCTGGCAGTGTTCCCGGCTGTACCACTCATTTGACATTAAAAGAACATTTCCTTCAGGCTCTGAATCCTGCAGCAGCTTCACTGAGTCACCTGGATCACACCTGACAGGTGTGAACTCACCTGGTCTGAAGGTCTGACTCAGTGAGGCTGCGATCGAACAGAGTCCAGACAGGAACAACAGGAATGTGGTTCAGTCCAGATCGACACCTGTGTAGAAGCCCAATCATGACAAAACTAAAGACTCAAACAATCTGAAAACAGACAGCTGATCAGTGACAGAACAAGACCGCAGGCGAACACTGAGAACTGATTCCAGATCAGATAGATCACCTTTACAGAAACAGACAAAAGATGGATTTTTCATCTTAAGTGCAAAAGATAATAACTTCTGTCAATATCTTGTTACATGATCGTTCAAAAAGTTAAGCTGTTATTATTTATGTTTTCTATTTCAATGTCAAACAAATATATATATATATATATAAATATATATATATTTATATATATATATATATATATATATATATACATATATATATATATTTGTTTGACATTGAAATAGAAAACATAAATAATAACAGCTTAACTTTTGAACGGTCGTGCATCTTGTTAATATTCAATATTTAAAGGAGACATTTTCCACAAGTGAACGCGGGTCCCCGAGGTCTCAAGGGAACGTCTGTGCCGTGCTTTGGTCAAAGAACCTCAGGGATCAGGCACCAGAACCCCTCTCACCTTTTGAAAACTGTTTCAGAACAGCCGGTTTCAGCGAATCTTATTTTTCATGCAAATCTCTCCAAAGACTAACTATGGATGTCCATCCTCTCACGTCTATTGACGATGGGCTGAATTTATCGCTGACTGCTTTTTCTTTGCCTGATTTTTAAGACAATATTTATATTTATTTAAAAAGTTATTATATTGCTTGCACAAGTATAGATCACCGTGAAGACAGGGTTAGGGTCAGGGTTAGGGTCAGGGTACCCTGTACCAACATGATACTATGGGATTCATAACTTGAGTGTTGAAGTTGATATCTTATTACCATCATTTATTATTTTGTTTGTCAAAGTTAATAACTTGTTCTACAAGTTAGTATCTTGCTCCACTAAGTTCATGTTTTGCACAAGTCAGTGTCTTGTTAAGACAAATTATATAAACTTCTCAAAAGTTTCTTGTTAGAACAAGTTTGTATTTTGTTTGCAAAAAATAATATCTTGTTCCCACAAGTTTTCTTACTTGCACAAGTTAGTATTTTGATCCCATGACTTATTTTTTATGTGCAAAGGTCAATTCAAGTTATCCTGTTCCCACCAGTTATTATCTAAGTTAATGTGTTCTGCACATCAGTTATTGTCCTGTTCAAAAGTTAATATTTTGTGGGCACAAGCCAATATCATTTGTGTGCAACAGTTAGAAACATGTTCGCACAGTTTATCTTGTTCCCACATGTTATTTCTTGTGTTAGTATGTTGTTTGCATAAGTTGCTATTTGGTTTGTTCAAGTTCAGATTAAAAGGACTATAATGTGTCAGGTCTCTGAACGTGTCAGTCTCAGAGTGATTCCAGTGTGGATCAGTAGTTTTGTCATGAGTGGACGTCCACAGTGCGACTGGTCGTCTGCTGGATTCTCACTGAGGATCACAGATCTAGAAAACACAGAAACTCTGAAAGTATAGAAAACATTGAAGGAACATTCAGGAGACGTTTGTGAAACCTGCAGAGCAGCAGCTTGAATCCAGAGGTTGATGCAAGATTCACAACACCTGCAGGATTTCAATTGTTTTTTGTGTTTCAGGTGTGATCTGACGACTTTCAGACACACCTCGAGTCGTTGAGTTAGCACCATGTAACCCTGTAGGCGTGGCCAAGTCCTACAGTTTGACTGACAGGTGCTAGGTCCAATCAGAAAGTCTCCAGTGAAGAGTTCTGCAATTGGTTTCTGGTCCATGAAGGATGTGTTGGCACTGTTGCCGGGCAGATCTTTGAGTCCGTTCAGCAGAGCAATCACAGATAAAATATTTTCTATATATTAAGTTTTCTATTAAACACCATATCCACTTTCATTTATACACTGTTTACTGTAACCATCTTTATTTAGATTAAAAAATATCTTTTGGAAATGCAAAACAAACAAACAAAAAACCATGTTTCCTATGTTTTTTTTCGACTGTGTTTGGATGATTGATGGTTTTATGGCACTCTTTGCTCACTCTGAACTTGATGTGGAACAACTCTTTACTTATTTAAACTTGGTTTTTAACATATTTTAGCAGCATGCTGAACATTAACTGGAACAACACGAGTAGCTAAAGCCTCAAACTCAGTCAAACATGCTGAAGAAGAGCAGAGAGCAGAGACGAACAAACCTTCTCAGACCCCGCCGAAACCAATTTTCATACGAGCGACCGACTTCTTCACAACACTACGGAGAAAACAGCCAATTAGCAGAGAGGAGAGAGAACCAGTCATTCAGCTGGAAAACGAGACGATATGGCCTCAATCAAAATGTGTGGAGTAGAACCGACACTCACAGATACGTGGACTTAATGAGATGATTCAAGATATTACAGCAGAGCCATCATGGAGCCAACTAAGCTAACTAACGTTTTAGCTGGCTAGCAAACAACAATTTGTTTTGTAAACTTTTTAGCTAGTTAACAAACAATATAACATGTTAATATTTTAGATAGCTACCAGTGTGATGTTTTTCTAACTTTTTAGCAAGCCAACAAACAATGTACAGTATTAGTTAACTTTTTAGCTAGCTAGCACACAATGTAACATGTTAACCTTTTTAGCTAGCAGTCAAACAATGTGATGTTTTGTTAAGGAGTACAGAGCAGCTGGAAGTTAACGGATTATCACCCTCTTCTATACTTGCTAGGTCCCAACAGCAGTTAAATAAAATTTTTATTTATTTATTTTAATTTGTGTGAGCAAACATCCCCATGTAGATTTAAGTCTATGATTTAAATCACTAGACTTGGATTTACTAAACAGAGATTACTTTTGAACTGAGCAAAAGAGCTGCTTAATTTTAAATATGGATTTACACATTTAAAATCTGGTTTTACTAAACTCTGATTAGAACTAATCTTAGATTAACTTTGTCTGTGTTGGTGCAATTCAGTCTGCAAGGCCTGAGCCTGACAAACCGAGTATGTTTGCACAGTACAAGGAATGAACACTTTTATTGAGGTAGTGACATGACTTGATGCTTTCATCATCAAGATGAACACTTTACTTCACAACTTACAAACAATGGTAAGAATTTTTCTTCTGACAGTTTAGTTTTTTTTTTTTTTTTTGGTACACAATGAACATAACAGCCTCACAGGGCACCGATGGGGCAGCCACTATTAACAACTACAATTTCTCATCTGCAACTCCTGGGTCTTTTTGTGTTTGCTTTGCCACCTCTTAGGCAGCTTCGATGTTTGAAGCATAACCTAACCAACTCTACACTGCTGACATTAATTTAGAGGTAAGAATCTGTTTCCTTGTGTGCAATGATCATTACTGCCTCCAGGGGGCAGTGATGTATTTGCTTTTAGTGTTAGCCTCTATTTCTGGTCGTGATGAATGACTGGTTTCCACACTCTGCCCCCGCACAGAAATACTTTTTCACACCTGTCATGTGATAAACTCATCTAAAGCGTTCTGCCAACAGACTGATGGATGCAACAAATCAGCAATGAAAAAACTTTATAACAAAGCGATGCATTAGCATTTTTTTTTTCATTGCCACTGATACATGAACACACGAGCGAGCAGCTACAATAAGCAACGTCTCCACGGAGAAAAAAGCGCCGGCTCAAAATCTACAGCGAGCTCAAACACAAGAGGAATACAACCATAGAACAGTAGTTTGGTCTTTTTTGATCAAAATAAATGATTTAAAGTAGACTTTCATATATAAGCAATAAAAAATAAGTAACATCTCAATACTCCAATAATAACTCCTACATTAATATTGTGCTCATTGGGATTCTATCTCTTTACAGATATTTATATTCATTCTTATAGATATTTATGTATACTTTTTTCCTGTTTTGCGTCCCCTTGCTGTAGGGACCATATGCCACCTCCAGCTGTCGACAGTGCAAAGACCTCAGTGATATGGTTTATGAACAGAGACAAGATCCCTGTGGCTGATGGGACTGTGGAAGGCAATAAGTGGTCAATGAGGAGATGGTATGAGGCTGACGGTTAGCACCACAGAAGGTCCAGAGGGACTTCAGAACTTCAGGAGGGACAATCAGCTCTAAAACGTCTAGAAGGAGGGGCCATCCACGTTGAAACTCAGGAACAACCACGACTCTAGAAGGATGATTCACCTGGAAGGTTGGAAGGGATGATCCACTCCTGAAGTTTGAGAGGGACCATCTGCTCCAGAACTCCAGGAAGGATCATCCACTCTGGCAGGTAAGATGAGAGATGATCCATTCCAGAGGTTCATGAATAAACTGCCACTCCAGAAAGTCTGGGGCAACAATCTACTCCAGACATCTTAAAGGGACTAACCGCTCCAAAACTCCAGGAAGGATAATCCACTCCAGAACTCCAAGAGGAATCATCCCCTCTGGAAGGTAAGGAGAGATGATTCATTCAAGAAGCTGCCATTCCAGAAGGTGAGGGGCAGTTTTTCTCCAGCAGTTCAAGAGGGACTAACTGCTCCAAATCTCCAGGAGGGATGAAATGCCCCAGAAGGACTGGAGGGACCATCAATTTAGAAGATCAGGAGCAACAGTCTCCTCTAGAAGGTTTGGAGGGATGATACATCTGGAAGGACAGAAGGTATGATTTGTTTCAGAAGTTCAAGAAGGATCATCCACTCCAGAAATCCAGAAAGGATTCAGGAATAAACTACAACTCCAGAACATCTTGGGCGATAATTCACTCCAGAAGCTCAAGAGGGACTCCAGGAAGAATGAACTACCCCAGAATGTCTAAAGGGACCTTCAGCTCAAGAACATCTGCAGGCTATCCACTCCAGATGATCAGGCGGGACGAAACATTAAAGATGTTCAGGGAGGGAAAATCTGGTCCAGAATTAACTGTCGCTCCTGAAGTTCAGGAAGTATGATCATTAACTCCAGGAAGCACTTCAGTTGAAACGTGAAGAGTCAAACTCCCATCCAATGAACACTGAGCTGCAGGATGACGGACAGACAGACGGGACCCTGTAAAGTACCGGAGGTCTTTCAGTCAGGAGACACTGTCCTGTTTTTTCCGATGTGGATCGTTGTCCAGAGTTATTTTGGATTTAGCGCCGCAGACGTAGATTAGCTCAAGAGTGTCCAGCGTGTAGATCAATCATATTCATGGTTTTATTCCAGCTTTTACCAGCTCTGAGCGGTATGGAAACCAGTTGAGTCTTGATACAAACCAGTCTAAGGGTAGCTGGTCACTGCAGCCTGTTTCTGGGCCAGACGTCGCAGCTCCTCCCTAATAGCCTTTATAAGGGATGCAGAAGTGTGGGCAGAAGGCGAGGCGTCCTCCGGTGGGTACTCTGGAGTTGGTGAAGTTAGGAGGAGAGGCGGGGCTGAAGGGTCCCGCAACGAGGAGCTGGGCATCTGGAAAACAGAGGACGAGGAGAACTCAGGAAATGACAGCACCTGTAGGGAGAAGAGAAAGAAAAGATACAAACAGAAACCACAAAGAAACTGATGTCAGTGTTTATTTGTTGTTCTTTCCATCCTTGATGCTCTTGTAACTTAACAACGTGAAAGAAACAACATGAACTCAAAAATAACAGCAACTTTTTAACTTTGACACAGACTGAAGAAAATTAATTTTCAGCCTGCAGCCAGAGGGTCAGCAAGGTCTAGAGGCAAGAACTGGTCTTGACTGTTCTTGACTGGACTGGTCTGATCAGGACTAGGCGGGTCAGAACCGGTCTGAACATTTTTGGCTGTACTTTACTGTACTCCAACAGCTAACTCACGCTCTCTCTGCTGGCTCCTGGTCTGGACAGGTCCTGGTCTGAATGCTGCTGGTTCCAGCTGGAGCCAGTGGGACCCGACATGCTGCGACCCACCCCAGGGTACGCACCAATTTGACTTGACAAACCCACCTGGGTCAAGTGGTGGAGCTGTGCACCTGGAGGCCAACAAATGTCACAGACACAACACTTTTAATCCCCATCTGTGGAAAGAGTGCTGCTGATGTTCCTGTGTGTGTAGGAGGCGGAGATGGCTGAGAAAAATTGTTTCTGTACTCTTAAATGACAGCAGTGTACAACACAAACTCCAAAAATGTTGGGACATTGTGTAAAACATAAATTTAGCTTAGAGGACATCACTCCCTGATTCAAAGCATCGAACATTCGACAACTTTCCCAGGCATTTTGTTGCCCTTGTCCCAACTTTTTTTGAAATGTGCTGCAGGCATAAATTCAAATTATGATTGAGTATATATTTTATGTTTGCAAAAATAATAAAGTTACAATAAAGTATCAGTTTGAACATTAAATATCTTGTCTTTGTACAGGATTCAACTGAATATAGATCGTTGCATCCAGATGACTGCACCTGTGCTGCCCCCCACAGGTCGCGGTCTGGATGATGAGGGGGGATCTTCATACTGCCCTCTGCTGGAGTAAACTGACTCCTGCAGCTGGTCTCCAGTAGAAACATACCCTCCAGAGCTCAGGCCCTGCCTGGAGAAAACACACAGTGCCTCAGTACCAGAGGTGGACCCAAGTCATTGTTTTACAAGTCACATGTACATCTCAATACTTTGCCTTCAAGTCACAAGTCAAGTCACAAGTCCCTGACAGTCCCAACTTTGAGTTTCGACTTCCAAGCAAGTCATAGTGTCTCTTCACAAAATGCAACGCTGTTTAACTGAGCATCAAATTACTGTTTCTTGTATAATGTGTTTGTATGTAGATGTTGAATGATGTTGGAAGTTGTTGCGTCTGTCTGTAACTTTTGAACTGCACATTTTTCATACTGCAGTTCATTTTGTTGACCACCTGGTAATTTTTGGCCATGAACAAAATGATCTTTGGTCTCATTTTTTCCAGCTGGAGCTCAGTAATGTTACATGAGTTCTTCATGGTTCTTTGCTGTCTGATTCTGAATTAAGTGTCGACTTGCTGAGAATGAATAGTGTCAACATTAGCTGATTCAGGAAGTTAAGGGAAATTCATTGATTCATGATTCAAACTTTTTAAATAAAACTTTTTATTCTTTGGGCTTGGGAAGAGGTATCAACTATTTTCAAGTCAAAAGACTCAAGTCCAAGTGAAGTCACGAGTCACTGGTGCTAAAAGTCCAAATCCTGAATTGACCGATCAGTACTGATTCCTGTCCGGCCTACAGACCTGGACCTGGTTTGAGGTGTACTGACCTCTGTAGCAGGCCCTGGACTGATGTGGGGGACATTCCCAGTTCTGCATATCTCTGCAGAAACAGAAACAGAAAATGAAAACTGAACATGAAGTCATGACAGAAGGATCAGCTGCAGGTCGACACACTCACTGCAGAAAATGGGCTGTGAGAGGGGGCTGCTGGGTAAGAGCCCCACTGCCTGCCTGGGGGGCGGGCCTGGGGGGAGGGGCTGGGCAGGGCAGGGCTTACCCCGCTCACCCCGGCACTGCCTTGCGAGGACGGCGACACCAGGGCGAAGGCGTCATCCAGGAGGGAGTGCATCTGCTGCCGTGCCTCCTCAATGGAGGGCTGGGGGGGCATGTAGGGTGGCGGAGCTGGGGCAGGGTCAAACACCTCATCAGTAGGGGAGGGACTGCCATGGTCTGGGGGCAGGTCAGGGTCCGACTGTATGAGAGAGGAAAGAAGGAATACAAGGTAGATGTTTAGATCTAATACAGTTATCAGAATATCCACCTGTGATGATGCTCTCTCATGTCTGTTGATGTTATCACAGACTAATCATCCACCACACAGGTAAAAAGTTTATACCGTCATAATGTTACTCAAATCAAAGGGTTTATCATCTATATGACCTCTTTAGAACATCTCAGACTAGGGTTGGCCATTGAGAACCAATTCCAACTAAGAATCAATTACAATTCCAAAGGAAAAATTAAGAAATTTTATTTTCAATAAAACTGTGTGCAGCAAACACCGTATATCAACCTGGCTATCTGTCAGCACCCATAGATATGCAAGTTGAATGTTTCCTGATGTATTTATCTCAGTAAACTGTGAGTCTGAGACTCTTAGCTCTGTTAGAGAGGTAGATAGCCATCAACAGTGTGTATGTACAGTCAGTAACATTAACAGTTAAGAGCCTTGTTTTGATCCAAAACCATTTGTCAAAGTTACTGCATTATTCTGTTAATACAAACTCAGCACTTCCTGTATCTGTTTCAAATTAAAAGCCCTCTAGCATGACAGCACCCCTTCATGTTTTAACAAGTCTTTTGTTGTTAAACATTTACAGGAAGGTGTTGTGGAAAACTTACTTGCAACTCCACCCTAAAGGACGCCGTCCACATTATAACTATAAAAGCAACAATAACAACTTTATAGATGTTATGTGGACTCCACCATCAACAATTTTTAAAACAATATTATGATAGTTATACTTATATTTCTCGGTGTGGACGGCCTTTAAGTCATGGGCTTATTATGTTCCACTTGGTAACGGTTAATTTACATGCAGCACCTAGTAACATAATTCTATATTAATATTCAGTCAGATTTGGCTTAATTTCAAACCATTTTTTTTTACATCAGCCCGACTTAAATGAAACCATCAAAAGAACAGGCTGACATTAAATCATTAATATACAATAAAATTAAAGAAGGAACCAGAATGCAGCACTGAGGAACTCCAAATTCCATTGTTGTACATTCAGAGAGCCACTAATGTGTTATTTGATTGATGAGACTGAATCCAATCTATTAAATCCCAAAGATTTACCTTTTTCTAAATTCTATGATCCTCAACATCAAATGCTTCCTGTTGATCCTGAGTACTGAGTCCTACTGCTGACTTATTATCAAATACACTGAAGACACTGCTGTCTGTCTCACCATGTAGGCCACATTGTTGAGTCCTGGGTATTTCCTGTAGGTGGCGCTCTGATCGGTGAGCAGCCGGTCTCTGTCTGTGTCAGGAAGACTTCCAGGTCCTGGCTGAGCCCGCCGTCCCCGAGGAGAGCGCCTCCCTCTGGACAAACAGACACACAGACAACATAGCTGTTAAGAAACTGTCTCAAGGTGGACGTGGTCTCTCAGATATTAACCTTCATAATGAGGACATCAACCCAGGTGTTTTCAGGTGAACTCTGACCTCCTCCTGGAGTCGGTGGGGGTGGGGGGTGAGGGGGCATCAGTCTGCAGGATACAATCCATGTGGTCGTGGGCAGAGCTGTAGAGACGCTGGGCCACCTCGCCCTGCACCGGTCCATCCCCGAACGCATCCATGATGTCATCCATGGAGGGGAACTCACACTGGCCCCGCCTCTTAGCACGCTGCCGCAGTTTGTTTCTGTGATGCTCAATCTCTGACTTGTGTCTCAGTGCCACCTGCAGGAGGACAGGTGAACGTAGGAGGGTCGACGATGTCAATAAAAGTCTAAAATGTGGGTGGTGGGATCAGTTTCGTGATCGTCTCACCTCTGTGTTGACCTTCTCGGTGAGAGCGGGACTTGGCTGGGATGGGGCGTGCGGCGGGCTCGGTCGTGGCTGCATGGCGATCAGCTGCACTTTATTGGCCTGGCGACGCGTGCCATCTGATGAGCCACGAGACAGACGGTCAACGTGGTCGAAGATAGAGGACGAAGACAGAAGCTCGTCTGGACCGCTGCCTGTGGAAGGAATGGACGAAGAGAGGCTAGAGCTCAAAAGATGAACAACTGTGGTAGAAAATATCTGAAGGAGTTTTAATGGGTTTAGTTCTTCAAATGAATCTACAAATTAACAGATTCTTGCTAAACAATCTCATTTATTTAGATGAAGCTTTTTGCTGTGCTTTCAGGGGAGAATTACGGATGAATTTGATTGTTTTGGCTCTTTTTTATCTGCAGCTGTCAGAATGTTGATACAGAATAAGTGATGAGAGCAGCTTCAGTGTGTCAGACAGAGATGATGTGAAGGTGTGAACAGACCCATCTTGTTGCTCCTTCCTTTAGTCCAGAAGCACGAAAGAGAAAAGACACACCATGTTTGTTAGAACACAACAACAACTTCGTTCTCAATCAGACAAACAGTTCAGGTGTTGACGTCACAGTGTCTCTGACCATTTTTGGGCGTCTTCCTATGCTGTTTGCCATCACTGGGTGTGGCTACAGGTCGAGTGCTTTCTTCTGCTGATTCTCTGCCACTTGATTGGTCGCTCCCCAACGAGTCACCATCTGACGGACTGAGCCTGATGGACAAGAGACAGAAGATGAACTCAGGTCTCAATATTTCTCTGTCTCTGTTTCACCTCTCTGTCTCCTGATGCCATAATACTTAATTTTTTTCCAAAAAATCAATATAATAACATTCAAGTTATGAAAATGAATTTGATTCATTTTTAGAAAGTGAAGACATTTTAGACATTTTTGGGCAGACAAGACAGTTTTGGACACTTTTGAAAAGTGAAGATGGTTTTGGCTGTTAAAGTGAAGTTCTTTGAGGACATTTTTGGGAAACTGAAGACGGTTTTGGAAATTTTTGTTTTGGACATTTTTGGAAAGTGTAGATGTATTGGACATTTTTATAGAATGAAGTTGTTTTTGGACACTTTTGGAATGCATAGATAGTTTGGGACATTTCAGAAAGCATAGACAGTTTTGGACACTTTTGTAAAGTGAATTTCAGGATTTTTCTTATTTAAACAGATGTTTTTACAGATGTACATAGTGTAAATCCAGATGTATGTGTCTGACCTGCCCCGGCGGCGGCTGGACCGGGCCACCTTAGTGGATGATCCTTTAGATTTGGGGGTGTTTAGATCTCCGCCATCAGAGGGCGTGGCTTCTTTGACAGGGGCGGGCAGTGGGCCGGGCTCTTGGATCACCATGATGTCATCTTTGCTGTGCTGACCGAGGTGGAGCTTGGCAAAGTCGAAGCCTTTGACACTGGGAGCCTGAAGCTGAGAGAGGACACATGGATCAACTGTCTGTCTGTCTGTGTGGACATACAGGACAGGAAAGAGTTAACCTGGTGACCTCTGACCTTCTGCCTCTGCTGGATGGTGTTGATGGCGTCCGGCTGGAACTCGAGCTTCTCTGAGCCGCACAGCTTCCAGTAGAGGATGATGATGATGAAGACGGCCAGAAGTACGGGGACAACCACACCAACGATCAGCCAGATACTGCTGCTCTGAGTCTCCGCCGGAGGGACAGACAGGGTCTCCACAGCTGGAGGCAGGTGAGAGAGTGTTGATATCTGGATTCTTAACCATTTAACCGCTGAGTAGATTCAGGTCTCAACTCACGTTGGGCAAGTGGTCTCTGGACTCGGTGTCCGAGGACGATGGCAGCTCTCTGAAGGTCGAGACGGTTCAGCGTGGCTGCTGTCGCCTCAGCTGGTATCCGTTCACCACCTGGACCCTCTACAAAATAGACGACCTCCAGAGGACGCTCTGGCCCCGACAGCCTCGACATCCGGACCACCTGAGACACAACAGGTCCAACATTTAGAGTGAAGTCAATGAAGAGAGAGAACAGGCCTCTGAGGCTCAGAACCTTTCTGCTTCAGTGTGCTGTAAACCCTGTACAGGTGCTTGGATACAGATGATGTGGACAGACTCTCAGCGAGAACAAACATCACATTCAGGAGTAAAAATGTGGAATACCTTTAATACCTGTATGTGTGTATAGCTGTATATACCTGCAGACTGTTGTTGCCCACAGCTGTAGCTCTCCTCAAGCGCCTCCTGCTGGACGCCTGCAGTCCCTCTTCTAGCAGCAGAGCCAGACGTCTCTCCAGACGAGCTTTAAAACTTCTCTCAGCCACAAGCTGCTCCTGAACTCCCAACAGGACTGACACAACACACACAGAGACACATGTGTATGTTCACACAAGCTGCAGTTTTCAGTGGTGAAATATATTTTCAAAAGACTTCAGATCTGTCACAGGTTTCTGCTGCCATCCCAATGCAGCAAGAAAAAATAAAAATAAAAAAATCTAAAAAATCAAAAGCATGTATCATGAATCACAGAATGTGACAGATTTTTTTTCCAAAGTACTCCACCATCCATTTCCATATAAACTCACACTAAACACTAACAACCTCAAACTACTGCAAGATTTGATGCAAAACATGGAAATGGAAACAAAGCAGAGGTGTGTTCTCACCTGTACGGACCCAGGTGGAGTACAGATGGTGAGACGTGTTCAGCTCAGGGTAGTGGAAAGCTGGCAACAGACATTTTGCATAGGTTTAACCTATAAAATCATGCACCTTTAACATATGTTAAACACATTTAACAAAAGTTCAACAAAAATTTAACATATATTTAACAAAGTTTACCACGTTTAAAAACATAAACACAATTTAACAAATATTTAGCTCATTTAACAAACATGAATCAAACTTTTAAGAAATGGTTAACAATGTTTAACATGTAACAACATAATATACATATACATACATATATATATTTATTTATTTATAAATGTATAGACACGTATTTATATACATGTATACAACAATAAATGTGGATCTTTGTGCACATTTAACATCTGTTTTATACACACATTTAAACCATGTTTATACCAAATTATACTTCATAATAAGCGTGTGTGTGTGTGTGTGTGTGTGTGAACCGTACGTTCTGCAATCTGCAGAGCAGGAAAACCGATGTAGAAGCTGAATTCAACCAGGCTGAGCTTCCTCAGATGTTCGCTGACCTCTGACCCTGGGAGGTAGTCCCGCCCATCACGAAGTGCAAAGGTGATGTCTACAGAGACCTTCTGGTCCACCACCACCCGGGCCACGCCCATGGTGATGTTTAACAGCTGGAGAGGACACACATACATACACAGTCGCTGAAAGTCAGACTGATTAATTGATTTTGAAGATAAATGATCATTTGCAATGATACTCTTAAACTGTAAGGTGACAGACTCACCTGTACGGTGACGTTTCCTGTTTCATGGGATCGTCTCCGTGCCTCAGCGTACGCCATGACCAGCCCTCTCTCAACTCGCTCGCTGAAGTTACAGAGTCTGACGTCGACATGGGCAGGGACAAACTGCAGCACAGTGTGGACCTGGTACCTGAGGTCAGGTATGGTGTAGAGCGGTGACACGATGGGAACGGGGGCAGAGCTGCGTGGTGGTTGGCGGAGGGCGTTGATGACTGACATGGCAGTGAAGATCAGTGGTCCTGACACGACTCGGAAGGCAAAACTGGACGGAGTTTTCAGGAACTGATGAGAAAGCAGAGAGGTGACAGACAGCAGTCAATCATCTGACATCATCAGGGTGTGAAGGTGTGGTGGAGCAGGCGACGTTTGGGTTTTGTTTGTACCTGTAGCTCCACGGCGCGGTTAAATTCCCTCTTCAGAAGCTCTCTGACTTGAGTGAAACCTGCTGACGAACCCTTCGAACTGACTGCAGGAGACAAACAGACAAAGATCAACTGACTGAACCTGTTACTGTGACTCAGCAGCACCTGGAGTCATATGACCCACAGTGGTCTTACCTACTCTGACCAGGTACATGTCTGGTTTGGTGATGTTACACAGGTACTGTCTGGTAGGTGGTGTCTGGGCCACTCTGGGTGTGGTGACTGGTGGTGCTCTGGTAAGGCTGATGGCGGTGATCTGGGTGGTGGTGGTGATGGCGGTGGTTGTGGCCGTTGCCTTGGTGGTAGTGGTGGTAGTTCTAGTGGGTGGAGACTTTCCTGCCTTCTCAATGACCACTGGAGGCCTCTCAGGTCTGTCGGGACGTGTGGGCGGTCCAAGGGGGGGAGGGGGAGGCACCCGGCCAGTGGTGTTGGAAGGAGGACGAAGAGGGTGTCTGCCTGGGACTGGGGCATGGTCTTTGGGTTTTGGAGCCGGTGGAGGAGGGTTAGACGGTGTTCTGATGGTTGTGGACTTCTCCTCACCTGTGAGAGTAGGTGAGAGGGTGAGGGGTGGGGTGGGTTCTGCCGGGGGACGCTTGGTCTCCCGTCGTGGTGGAGGACCGGAGCTTGGGGACGGAGATGGAGGGGAGCGGTGGATTTGTGTTGTTGTGGGAGTAATGGGGGGTTTGGAGTCGGTGTGATTGAGTCTGACTCGGTCTCTCTCCCGCTCCCTCTCCCTCTCCCGGGCCAGCAGGTTGGTGTAGTACTCCAGACTGTTCATGTCTGGCAGCAGCAGCTCTGTCGGCTCCAGGGGCAGCATGTCCTCCAGGTCATAGTCCTCATCCCAGGCCGGGAACACATCCGGATGGGTGGGGCGTGTGTGCAGGGGAATGCTGGGGGTGGAGGAGGAGGGGGCAGGTGGAAGGCGAGAGGAGAGGGGGAGGGTAGGACGGGCCGGGAAAGCAGTATCGTAGGAAACCCAGTCCCTCCCCTCCCCATCCTCGTCGTAGGGGTGGTGGGGCAACGGGGTGGCCAGGGCTAGCTCCTCGCCGTCCGGCACCATGAAGGACAGGGTCTCCAGGTAGTCTCCAGATCCCCAGGCCTCCTCCAGGGAGGGGCCTTGTTCCCAAGGGGGAGGAGGGGTGAGGGTGGGTTGGGCATGGGGGAGGGGCGGGGAGGCTGGGGACAGGAGGTCTGGAGGTCTCAGCAGGAGGTGAATCCCTGAGCACCAGAGTCTGAGTCCTCCGCCGAGCCTGCACCACCACTGTTACCATGGTAACCAGAATCTGGCAGTGGGCTGGGGCCGGGGTCTTAAATGGGAGGAAGAAGAGGAGGGTGACGATAGTGATGAAGGCTGTGACAGAGACTTTGCCGTCCTGTTGAAGTCCAGCACACCTGTTTGACAAAGAGAGGGGTTAAAATCCTTGATCCCGTCCCACAACAAGACACTGACCGAACCTAAAGACACTGACTGAAACTAAAGACACTGACCGAACCTAAAGACACTGACCGAACCTAAAGACACTGACTAAACCTAAAGACACTGGCTGAAACTAAAGACACTGACTGAAACTAAAGACACTGACCGAACCTAAAGACACTGACGAACCTAAAGACACTGACTGAAACTAAAGACACTGACTGAACCTAAAGACACTGACCGAACCTAAAGACACTGACTAAACCTAAAGACACTGGCTGAAACTAAAGACACTGACTGAAACTAAAGACACTGACTAACCTAAAGACACTGGCTGAAACTAAAGACACTGACCGAACCTAAAGACACTGACTGAAACTAAAGACACTGGACCGAACCTAAAGACACTGACTAAACCTAAAGACACTGGCTGAAACTAAAGACACTGACCGAACCTAAAGACACTGACTAAACCTAAAGACACTGGAAACTAAAGACACTGACCGAACCTAAAGACACTGACTGAACTAAAGACACTGACCGAACCTAAAGACACTGACTAAACCTAAAGACACTGGCCGAAACTAAAGACACTGACCGAACCTAAAGACACTGACAAAAGCTAAAGACACTGACTGAAACTAAAGACACTGACTGAACCTAAAGACACTGACTGAAACTAAAGACACTGACCGAACCTAAAGACACTGACTGAACCTAAAGACACTGACCGAACCTAAAGACACTGACTGAACCTAAAACACTGAACCTAAAGACACTGACCGAACCTAAAGACACTGACTGAAACTAAAGACACTGACTGAACCTAAAGACACTGACTGAAACTAAAGACATGTGAACCTAAAGACACTGACTAAACCTAAAGACACTGACTGAAACTAAAGACACTGGCCGAACCTAAAGACACTGACAAAAGCTAAAGACACTGACTGAAACTAAAGACACTGACCGAACCTAAAGACACTGACTGAACCTAAAGACACTGACCGAACCTAAAACACTGGACGAACCTAAAGACACTGGCTGAACCTAAAGACACTGACAAAGCTAAAGACACTGACCGAACCTAAAGACACTGACCGAACCTAAATACACTGACGAACCTAAAGACACTGGCTGAACCTAAAGACACTGACAAAAGCTAAAGACACTGACCGAACCTAAAGACACTGACTGAACCTAAAGACACTGACCGAACCTGAAGACACTGACTGAACCTAAAGACACTGACAAAGCTAAAGACACTGACTGAACTTAAAGACACTGACTGAACCTAAAGACACTGACCGAACCTAAAGACACTAACCGAACTTAAAGACATTGACTGAACCTAAAGACACTGCCGAACCTAAAGACACTGACAAAAGCTAAGACACTGACTGAACCTAAAGACACTGACCAAAGCTAAGACACTCACTGAACCTAAAGACACTGACAAAAGCTAAAGACACTGACTGAACCTAAAGACACTGACCGAACCTAAAGACACTGACCGAACCTAATGATGCTGTCGAAACCTTAAGACCAGTCTTCCAGTCTTTATGCTAAGCTAAGATAGCTGTTTCTACTGTTTCAGTCTTAATACTAAGCTAAACTAAACAGCTGTTGACTAGAGCTTTAGATTTAAGCACACAGACATAAAAGTGGAACAGATGTAGAGAGTTCACTACATGTTTAACTGTTGTGAAATGAAAAAAGTTTCCTGCTGCACAAAGCTGCTGACAGGATAAATCAGTTAAAACAATAAAATTATTTTTATTTCTGTCATCATAGCATTTATTATCTCCTGCTGTTTTTATTTTATTTGTGACAATAAAACTAATTTAAATTCAAACACAGTGACCTGTTTCTTCTTCCTGATTCCTCTTTTTCTGTTTCCTCTGCAGTCTCTTTAAACCTATTTGTCTTTGTGTCATCTCTCTCTCTCTCTCACACACACACACACACACACACACACACACACACACACACACACACAGTTGCAGCCTTGACTGAGTCTCTCATCTGGTGCCTGGTTGCCGTGGTGACGCTGTGCTATGCAGCATCACGTGCTGAACGGAGAAGAATCATTGGTATTCAGGAGGCGACACCCTCAGAGTGAGATAGATAGATAGATAGATAGATAGATAGATAGATAGATAGATAGATAGATAGATAGATAGATAGATAGATATCCTATTAGGGCCATTGTGGGTAAAAAAATCTTTAATTATAGAGCTGAGTGATGGAGGTAATATTCTGAGAACAAGATAAAATTTTTGAAATTAAAGAGAAAGATTTACAAGGAGGAAACCCCAGATATTCTCTGAGATTACAAAGTTGTAGAAATGATGTTATTTTTTGTTTAAAAGTTTTTTCTGCACAATTACTCCAAATATCACTGAAATCACAATATGGACAGCATCCAACAAATGTCACATCATCTCCATTTTAATAGTTTTTGTTTCTGTGAAAAAAATAGGATGTTGATCCATGCACCTATTTTTCAATAGGGGTGAGGGTAACGCCGTCGGGGTGAGGAACGCGCCGTCGGGAAATGCGCCGTCGGGGCGAGGGTAACGCCTCGGGCGAGGGCCTGCGGGGTGAGGGTAACGCCGTCGGGTGAGGGTAACGCCGTCGAGGGTGCGCCGTCGGGTGGGGTAACGCCTCGGGTGAGGGTAACGCCGTCGGCGAGTAACGCCGGGCGAGGTAACGCCTCGGGGCGGGAAACGCCGTGGGCGTAGGCCGCCGGGCGGGTAACGCCGGGCGAGGGTGCGCCATCGGGCGAGGTAACGCCGGGTGAGGGTAACGCCGCCCTGGGGCGAATGCGCCGTCCAGGCGAGGAAGTAACGCCGTCGGGCGGAACGCCGTCGGGCGAGGGTAACGCCGTCACTTCTGCTGCAGTTGTGAAACAAACAAACAAGACTTTTCTTGGTGTTGAGAAGCTGCAGCTCTTATGCTGAACTGTACATTTACGACTACAGTGACAGCTGACTGCTGAGCAGACCGACAGTCTGCTGCTCACTCTACCAACTATCACGCCCACACTCACGCTCAGTCCTGTTCCTTAACGGAGCTACACTGCTGACAGTAAGATTCAATTCAGGTCTAATGAAACATAATTATTTGGACAGTCGCTGTAAAATGTTGCTGTCACAGCCCTACATAACTATCACCATTAAAAACACTCAATCCTACATTTCCTATCATGCACCTGGACAGCATCTCCCTGCCTGGTAAACAGGCTGATGAGGACGAACCAGGACTAAGGACTGTCTCTTTAAAGATCAGCACTCACCTGCAGCAGGTGAGCTGGATGTTACCATGGAAACCAGTGTTCCAGCCACCAGCAGGGTCACAGCGAGGGTCCGTCTGCACGCTGTAGTTCTGGGGGGTCCATTGTGGCGCCGGGGTCCAGAGGGGTCACAGGGTCCATTGTTATTCTCAGTGGGCGCAGGTCCAATCTGATCAGGTACACAGAGACCAGGGCCCTCAGGAGGACCTGGAGGACATGAGAGACATGTTAACATCAGAGAGGACTACAGAGACTGGGGCCCCTCAGGAGGACCTGGAGGACATGAGAGACATGTTAATATCAGAGAGGACTACAGAGACCGGGCCCCTCAGGAGGACCTGGAGGACATGAGAGACATGTTAACATCAGAGAGGACTACAGAGACCGGGCCCCTCAGGAGGACCTGGAGGACATGAGAGACATGTTAACATCAGAGAGGACTACAGAGACCGGGGCCCTCAGGAGGACCTGGAGGACATGAGAGACATGTTAACATCAGAGAGGACCACAAAGACCAGGGCCCTCAGGAGGACCTGGTCTCTGTAGTCGTCTGTCAGGAGAGATTCAGACTGAAGATCAGAAGAAACAGAAACACTTTGATTGGATCAACGGTTAAAAAGTAACTAATACTCTGAAGAATACTTTATACTTTTTCTTAAGTAATTTTCTAACACCAGTCCTTTTACTTGAGTAATACTGTAGTAATGTAACATTACAGATTTTCAGGACCACTCCAGTTAGTCCATCAAATGATACATAAAGAGTTCAAATGTGACACAAATAAGATTTATTAATTATTTTTCACTTTCTGACATTCAGACACAGCAACAACATCCACATCCCAAACTGGCTCCTCCCTCCTGGACAGCACCAGTCCTGAGTGTCTGTGCAGCCTGTGACCAGCAGGGGCAGCATCCATCCATCACTCACTGTTAAGGGGATTTCTTATTCAATAAAGCTGTTTACATTGTTCTTCTTCTACTGTTGCTGTAAACTGTCTCACCTGCTCTGCACACTGTAAAACATCTAAATCAATTTGATCACAGTTGATCGCCGTGTTCCTCTACTGAACACTTCTGACTGGATTTGTAACTATCAATTGATTATTAATCAACTATATAATCATTTTATAATTATTTGTTTTGAAAATAAAAGTCCAAATTTTCTGATTTCAGCTTCTTAATGTGAATATTTCCTGTTTCTTTCCTCAACAGTAAACTGACTATCTTTGAGTTGTGGACAAAACAAGACATTTGAGGACGCCATCGTGGACTTTGATCAACATTTTCTGACAATTTGTGGACCAAACAACTAATCGATTAGTGGCAAAATCATTGCCAGATTGATAGTAGAAAATAGATACAAACATGTGAAAACAGGACGTCTGTGTTCCACCTGTTTTCATGACAGGATCAAACCAGAAAATATTCACAATTAAGAAGTTCAAATCTGAGAATTTATACTGTTTTTAATTAATAAAACGACTCAAACTAATTAATTGATTATCAGAGTAGTTGGGAATTAGTTAATTACTTGGTCAATAATCAATTTGTCATGTGACCCCCATTGAAGAATATGGGCCCCTCTGATCTCCACAGGTTTATGAGGATATAGACCTGATATACACAGATATATAGGTTATATATCCATATATGTCTTGTGTCCTCCACATGTCTCATGTCTCTGTGTTGCAGCAGCAGCTGTCTCTCCTGTCTCTGTCTCTGTCTGTCTCTGTCTCTGTCCTCCGGCCGTGTCCAGGTGTGATCCGGCCCTGCTGTCTGTTCTGTCTGCAGGCCGCTCACACCTCCGATCATCTGCCTGAGCTCGCCGGCTTAGCTCGGTTCGGTTCGGTTCTGCCTCCGTTCACACTGACCTAATTACCGGACAGATGCCGTTAATGTCCCGCCTCTGCCGGCCTGTCTGCCTGCCTGTCCTTCGAGGACACACCGGGCTGCTCTGCTCTCCCCGCTCTACAGGCACCGTTACCCGGCTGCAGCTGCACAACCTGCCCCGACACAAAGCACCAGTCTGATCCGGTTTAACTCGTTACACACAACAGGATCCTGGTCCTAGTCCTGGTCTGAGCAGCTGGATCCTCCACACCAACACGATGCGGCTCAGACCGCAGCAGCAGAAATCCTCCCGCCTCCACCCCGCATCATTAACACGGATCATCAACACACACACACACACACACACACACACACACACACACACACATCTGTAACACACGAGCCGAACCGAACCGGCACACATTTCTTCCCGAGCCAGGTCTCAGACCTACCTGCCATCCTGATGCGGATCGGAGCGTCACGCCTCTCCTCTGTGCTGCCGCGCCGCGCACCCTGCAGGAGGAGGAGGAGGAGGAGGAGGAGGCTGCAGGATCACACCTTCATCCTCCTCCTCTCTGTGTGTGTGTGTGTCCGAGTCTTCTCTGATCCGATCAGACCAGTGTCCTGCTCCGGTCTGCTGCTCTCTCTCTCTCTCTCTCTCTCTCTCTCTCTCTCTCTCTCACACACACACACACACACACACACTGACAGAAGCTGGACCGGGTCAGACTGAGAGGAAACATGAAGAACCACAAAACTGTTCTTATATCAAATTAGATTCATTATTATTATTATTATTATTATTATTATTATTATTATTATTATTATTATATTACCAAATAAAAAAAACAAAATAAATGAATGAACATCAGACAAACATGAGGTCATAAAGTTTACAAATCATATGATCAGAGAGAAGTGAATCCTGTTTTGAAATGCATCATTTTCTTTATTTTGAAATACTTTTCATTTTATTTTGTTAGGAATTATTTATTATATATAATATTTTTGTTTGAAAGATTATTTTGAAGAGTGTATTTTATTTTGAAGGTTGTAGTTTTATTTTGAGAAGCATTGGTTTTATTTTGAAGAGGGTTGCATTTTATTTTGAAAAGCACTGTATTTTATTTTTCAGAACATTGTATTTTATTTTGAAAAGCCGTTTTTATTTGGAAGAAGGTTGTATTTTATTTTGAAAAGCATTGTGTTTTATTTTGAAGTAGGTTGTACTTTATTTTGAAGAGTGTTGAATTTTATTTTGAAAAACCTTGTATTTACTGTCTGTAGCAATCTGTGATCCATCAAAATAAAAGCAGGCAGAATAACACAGAAGAACTTCTGCGCAAATATCGACAGTCTGAATTTGAAAATATCAGATATCAGTAAATATCCAATATCACACATCTCTGTTTAAACCTTTTCAAAATAAAATAATACTCATTTTGATCTTTACAGAATCGGATTTTTATTCTGCAGAGATGATGTGAACAGAGAAAAGTCAGATATAAAAGTCTGATGAAAAACAAAATGTAAACAACATACACTTACTGTGAGAAGAGATACAAAAATACAAAATAAGTGCTTCTAATATAAAAAGGCCTCTGATGGACAAAACAGTTTCAAACCCAAAACAAATATTTCTATTTGATAAAAAACAAATAGCTCAGAGGTCTATATGTGAAAAGTCATCAGTTCATGTGTTTGACCTGCTGCTGTACATTAAATGATCATAAACATAAACTAAGGGCCGTACTGTGAAGGAAGCTCAACAATCGATCGGTGATATTACGAACATACAGCTCAACAACTTTTCATTTTTAACGTCCTCCCTCAGTTTAAAACTTATATCGCTCATAAACAACCTTGTTTGGACAATAATTAGTTAAAGAACGTTTTACAGACGATTTAATCCGAAACTCTGAACATAACCTGCTCCTGACCAGGTTATGAGCTCAGCATCAGTTACCATGGTGATCTAGCAGGTTAAAAGAGAGCCACATTCGTGACTCTGAAAATCCTGGATTTAGACTCAGCGTGTCTCACTAACTCATTAATCCGTCTTCGTAGTTTCACCCCTCTGATCCATTAAAGTCCTCCCATAGAAAATCTGAGCAGCTCTGATGAAACATCTTTAAACGTCTTTACTTTGTTTACACTTTGAGTCTTTTTTCATGTCACACAGGAAGTGAGTTTTGACGTGTCGTTGCAGACGGCTTTCGTTAAATGATGTACGAATAACAGGACATCATTTCATGTGTGATTTCAAACCATTCAGTCTGGACAGACTCAAACTTTATTACACCAAGACAGAAAGACTTCGTAAGGTGGACGGATGAGTCAAACAAACGGGAGCTTGTGTCCTGTGTGAAATGAAAACGTTGACTCAGTTTAACTTAAGTATGCAAGTCCAATTTCTTACATCGTGATTTTTTCCTAGATCTAACCAAATGAACCGAACCCAACCAAAGTGGGACTGAAAATGTGCCGTCTCTAACCAGGACTGGCGTTTGGACTGCACCCAATCTGAAAGTTTTTTGTACGCAGATTGAGGACAGCAGATTGGTTAAAGAGCTGCAGAGAGCTGAGGTGAAACCAGAACTGACAGGTTCTGATCCAGAAGGAAGAAAACCTTGTTGACATTATTGAGAAAACTAAAAATTCAGCCACAACTTTAACTCAGGTTCTGAAATCTGATAAGATGAAAAAGAAACACTGAATGAATGACTTCCTGAGATACAGAAGCTTGACAGGAAGTGATGTCTTTGGTTTTCAATCAACAAACTGTAAAACACTCTGATAAAACAAAAACAGTTATGCATGTTATTATGCTCGCATATATCAGCATGTTATGTTGCAAATACCACTAAAGCTAGCCAAATAAGCTAAGATGTTAATGTTAGCGTAATGAGAATTTGGTCATTAGTTTCAGGAGTGTTTTGTTGGTGACACCAGATTTAAAGTCATGTGATCATCGTGAAGCCATCAGACTGTCTGAAAAACTGCAAACTTCACTACTGAGATATTTTAGCCTGAACCAACGTGACAAACTGCTAACGAAGTTTCAAATCCATCAAAATCTGCAGTAACAGACTCGTCCAGTAGTAGGAGTGAAGCAAAGGAAACAGTTCAGTTATAGAAACAAGTGAAGGCACTCAGTCAGGTCCAGTGTGTAGAGACGAGTCCACGTCACGTCCTAGTTTCTCTGCTGAGCGACCTGCGTCACCACCTCAGCCACAGAGACGAAACGTGGACGACGACAAACCCTCCTCTTGGTGTTGTGTTTGGGATTCCTCTGGTACATGTCTGCAGTGAAGAAGACAAGATCACAGAGTAAAAACAGTGAAGAAAAGTTTGTTCAGCTGCTGGTCAACAGAAACGACAACATGATGTTAAATAACTGGAACTGTGGCAGGAAAAGGTGAACGGGCTGAATTTAAAAGGTTTTCAAGTTTATCTGAAACTAATAAATACTTATGTCTTTATTATTTGTGTTAAATTGCTCAAAAGGTTTCAAAAAATGTTTAAAATTTGAAATGACATTACATTTGGTGAAGGGCACATGTCAACTTGTTTAGAACTTGTTGGTCTGACCTGGGACTTGTGAGAATCTGTGCTGATTCCAGACTTCCTGTCAGGTATCAGAAGTTGTTTTGGGACTTGCTTGTCCTGACTCGAGGCTTCGTTTGGGACCTTCTTGTCTTGCGGATTGCTAATTTTGACTCGGGACTTCACTTAAACAGTCATTCAGAAGATACTTGTCTTGACCTGGGAAATGACTTGTTACAGGACTTACATGTCTTGGCTTGACTTTCAGACTTTCCTGTCTAGACTCTGTCTTAACTTGGGGACTGCCAATCTTGACTTGAGATTTGATTTAGGAAACAACTTGGGACTAACTTACCTTTCATGATTGGATTGGGGACTTGATTTGGGACCTTCATGTCCTGACATGGGACTTGCCTTGTCAGTTCTGACTTGGGACCTGACTTTAGAAGTGACTTGTCTTAACCCAGGGCGTGACTTTATACTTGTCTCAGGGACTTATCTGTCTTAACTCTGTACCTGACTTGGTTTTGGGACCTTCCTGTCTTAATTTGGGGACTGCCAATCTTGATTTCACGCGGAGGTGACAGTAACTCGTACCTTTGAAGCTGAGGACGTACTGTCTTTGTCCTTTCATCACTTTGACTTCAGCTCTTCTGTCAGACAGGAACGTCTCCTCCAGAGTCTTGGATGTCACTGAGGTGCTGCGCAGCTTCTCATCCTGAGGTAACACAGACGAGTTAGCATGCTAACATGCTAATATCATGACTGCAGTCAGCATCGATTTGATGATTTAGGCCAAGTTACGCCAACAAGAATTAAATATTAAACCTGTTTAAATCACGAATTAACTTTAAATTGTTTCTCCAAACTGTGATGCAGTATTAACTTTAAATCAGAGGGGTCTGGCTGCAGACCTCCAGGGTCAGGCTCCTGTCTCAGGCCGCCTCCAGCATGAGGCCCAGAAATAACAAACTTTTTGTGCGTCTCCAAAGGACTCCAGCATTTTCGTCAGCTGCCTACAAGTGACGGACTTTTGCCAGTTGACTATCACCGTGACAGTAATGCGCTGACTTGATATAAAAGTTTTTTATGATCATAATATTACTGTACACTTTGGTGATGTGTGATTTTCTTTTTTGCTCCAAGTCCCATGTACTTGTGTATTTTTAAATACTTAATTACTCCCCATCGATTAATGGTAACTACGAAGAACTAGAGAGACAGCAGAGAGGAGGAGGGAGGTGAAGTGCCGACTGATAGAAAACTTTTTTGATGATAAATCCTGATGGTACTGAACAATTATCTGACTCAAATATGTGTCTGAAACAGACAGACGCTCGTCTCCTCCATCAAAAGTTTGTCACGTCGCTGCGTTCTTCTGAAGCCTGCAGTGTGTTTTGACCTTTAGGGTTAAAGACTAAAGTTCCAGGGTTGATGACCTGGAGAAAAAGATTTAAATTCAAGTTCTACAAAATGAAAGACGTGGATCTTTAGTGAGGAACTTGCTGACAAACGAGGATACTTGGCATACACTGAATGTGAAACTGAGGACTAATGATGTTCAATAAAAGGCAGAATCAACAGTGAAAATTTGTCATTTTATGTATTTTCATATTTGCTTTTTGAACTCAAATTGCAGTTTGAACTCTTTAGGTAGCTACGAAACAATATAACATTTGAACTTTTAGCTAGTTAGTAAACAATGTAAAAAAGTGTTTGTTTTTCATCTAGCTAGCACACAATTTGACTTAATTAACTTTTTAGTTAATAGCACTTCAATTTAATTTGAGTTTACACCAATAAAGTTGGATTTACTAAACTGTGATTAGATCTCTGCTTCATTTTAAATCTGGATTTACTTTAAATCAAGTTTTGCTAGACTCTGATCAGAACTAATCTTTGATTAAAGTAATGTTTGTTTGTGCAGCAACACATTTAGTCTTTGAAGTTACTGAACTGAAGCAGAGTCCGACTCACCAGCTCTCCATACTCGATCCAGTTCCCCTGGTCTCCCTTGTAATACCAGCGCCACTGAGTCGTCAGGGTGTAGTGAGGAGGTTTCGTTACTGAGGAAACCGTGGAGAGACGGCGAACGGGCTGTAAGTCCCGTGTCTTCATCAGAAAGTCGACGGGCTGATCTCCGCCGCTGGAAACAGAGGTAAGAAACATTTCAGTCGACAGCAGATCATCTTCACACCTGAACACCAGTGGGAGGTGACCTCTGACCTCTGAGTCTTAGACGGGTCACAGAAGTCCCGCTCAATGTCCTCCATGTCCTGCAGGTCGGTCCAGGTGACACCATCGAACACCTCCCACCTGTAGGGCAGGTGGAAGTGAACACTGCGGCATCCGTCTGCACAAAGACGCACCAGAAACTTCAGACATGAAAAGTGAAAAAACACTGATTTTATTTATTCAACCTGCATGACGACAAAATGAAAGATCAGATCCAGAAAATCATCAGCTGATAATGGGAAATTTACATGATCAATTATTATTCTGACTGTAGATGATAAATATCTGTTACAAAAATATCTAATTTGACAGAAAATCTCAAAACATTTCATTTGGATGCTTCATCAAATTTTTCTATAAAAACAAAAGTAAGGAAACATTTGAAGAGTCAGAACTGTTGTGTTTCTGTTGTCATGGTGATGTGATTTGGAAGATTAAATGATTATTTATTATTTATGTATTATTATTAATCAAATCATGTGAGCCTTTGTTACCTTCGCCTGCACAGGAACTACAGTTTACATTCATCGATCAGTTATCAGCATCAGAAGCCAAATATCAGTGATCTGAAAAAATCCATATTGTGCTGCAACAAAATCATAAAGACTCGTCTGTGCAGGAACCATAAAACTTTTTTTTATTGAAGTTAAACTTTGACAAATGAATCAAGTCAATAACATGAAACAAAAATCTGACATATAAATAATTTTGATTAAAGTTACAAAAGTAAAATTCTGAAGGTGAATGAATGAGTACAAAAAATAGAATCTAAATTAGATTCTATTTTCATGAGGTAAATTAAAAATATATTTTTTTAATGAAAATTCAATCCATTCAGATGATTTTGATTCATTTAGAAAAATCAATCATAGAAACTGGAAGCCACAGTGTGAAAATTATATTCACATATACAGACTTTTCAAAATAAAAACAGTTTTTGCATCTTAATAGTTTGTGCTGCAGACTCACTAGTTTCCTGATTTTCCATTTAGTTTACAGAAAGTGAGAAGTGTAACTACCTGTAACTGTTAATAAAGTTGTGTTTGTGTTGTTTAATATGAACTAAATGTTGTTTGATGCAGTGAAATGAGACTGAAGACTGTAAACTTTGACACTTTGCTGCCATCTAGTGGAGTTTAAGGGAAACAACAGCAGAGATCTCAGACAGGTGAAGATGAGGAGATGAAGAGATGAAGGTGAACTTACTCTGAAACTTGCAGCTGTTTCTGAGGAAGTGCAGACAGATGTTGGGGCTGTCGTCCGTCTGATCCGGAGGATTCTCTGACAGACACAAAAACACAAACAGCTGATTGATGCATGACACAAACACCTGTGGAGAAACTTAAGTGACCATATTTGGAGTGGTTCCTGTCACCTGCGATCTCGGCGGCAGCGGCGGCGGTGGCGGCGAGGTGGTGCAGGTTCCTGTAGATGTAGGGCAGCTCCTGAATGATGCGTCCGCTCAGTCCTCTCTCCTCCAACATGCGGTGGCCGTGCTGGTCGATGGCGTGCTGCCGGTTGCACTTGCGTCCGAAGAGACAGTGGCCCTGAACAAAGTGCTGACACAGGTGCACTTTGGTGCAGCTCTCCTGGAAGGTGCAGCAGCCGTGAGGCCCAGAGCCTTTGTTATAGTGCGCACACACCTGAAAGCAGAACAAAGAGGGACACATCACACCTGAGCAGAGACACACACCTGAGAACGGACCAATCAAAACTACAGGAGACACCAAAGAAAAGGTTGATCATAATTAGGACTCAACATCTCATAATTAAGATCTTATTTTCTAATTATAACACAAAGACTTTTCAATATTAGGACATCAGTTTCTTCTAATCATTATTATTATTGTTAATTATTAGAATTAATTAATTAGAGTTGTCCCATTATGAAAAAATCTTTTCACGTTATAACACTGATGCATATTTCTTTTTCAGGCATCATAAAAATATCTTCCTATAATTTTCTCACATCATGAAATAAGAAATGATTTTATCTTAATTATGATATTGTTCTTCATATTTTTAAAATGATGAGATCTTGAAATTAATATAGGAATTATCATAACTTCAAGATTTTAATTAAAGGATAATAATGGTGTATTTATGATTTAGTAAAGAGATCTTTTGTAATTATGAGATGTTGCATCATTATAAGAAACATATTTTTCTTTGGTGAACGTGTTGAACGTATGAACCTGACAGAGTTCAGTCTTTTACCTCTGTGGACACTTTAACATCTCTCACTTCTTTTGTTTTTGTTTTTTGTTCTTTTTGTTCTTTTTTCTTTATTACTCTTGCTTCTTCATTTAAAACTCTGGTTCTGTTTGAGGTTCTTCATGCTTCTCTTCACTCGGTTCTTCTTCACTGTTACTGTGTTAACACATGACACATAACACCTGCTGTATCATCCAATCAGAGTGAAGGATCCTCATCTGTGTTCCATCCACTGAAACCAGGACAGAAGCTACTCTGGTCCAAACCAAAGAAAAGAGTGAATGTGAGAGAAAACACACAAACTGCAACACGTGTCAAGTTTAAAAAAACACACATCCAAGAACACGAAGAAGAAGAAATGAAGCTCTGAATTAAACCTGACTGATTGAAAAATATATAAGACTCAATACATTTATATTTGTTTTTTTGTTTACATAACAAACATCAGGTGTATCACAGATGTATTACAGGTGTGTCACAGGTGTGTCACAGATGTGTCACAGGTGTGTCACAGGTGTGTCACAGGTGTATTACAGGTGTGTCACAGGTGTGTCACAGATGTGTCACAGGTGAGTCAGGTGTATTACAGGTGTGTCACAGGTGAGTCAGGTGTGTGACAGGTGTGTCAGATGTATTACAGGTGTATCACAGGTGTGTCACAGGTGAGTCAGGTGTGTCAGGTGTATTACAGGTGTGTCACAGGTGAGTCAGGTGTGTCAGGTGTATTACAGGTGTGTAAGGTGTATTACAGGTGTGTCACAGGTGTATTACAGGTGTGTCACAGGTGTGTCACAGATGTGTCACAGGTGTGTCACAGGTGTATTACAGGTGTGTCACAGGTGTGTCACAGGTGAGTCAGGTGTGTGACAGGTGTGTCAGATGTATCACAGGTGTGTCACAGGTGTGTCACAGGTGAGTCACAGGTGAGTCAGGTGTGTCAGGTGTATTACAGGTGTGTCACAGGTGAGTCACAGGTGTGTGACAGGTGTGTTACCTCTGGCAGCAGTGTGGGGTCGTTCTGCAGCAGCAGCACAAACAGTTCGTCCTCGTTGAGCTCGTGCAGGTGAAAGTCTCTCAGTAATCGATAGTTGTGATCTGATCGAATGTCGTGGGAGAATTTACACGGCTTCCTGCGACAAACGACAGCAATGTTAACAAGATCAATGTTAATCATTTGATCAGCCAGAACTGATCGGGATCAATAATCAATATTCAATATATTTA
The DNA here is from genome assembly GCA_020091685.1 of Lutjanus erythropterus. NCBI lineage: Eukaryota > Metazoa > Chordata > Actinopteri > Lutjaniformes > Lutjanidae > Lutjanus > Lutjanus erythropterus. The sequence goes on from CM034612.1 coordinate 329,701, forward strand.
GAATAGTTAACACTCAGTCAGGGTCTTTGATGTAACTGATGTCTTTGAACTTGCTGGGAGCTTCTAAAGATTTAATACATCAATAAAAATATAAAACCGTTTTGAATTTTCACTTTGATTAAAGCTGTAAATGAAGTAGTTTTAAGTTATTTGGTCAAAACTCATGAAAAAGTGCTGAAACTGTGCAGATTATCTATTGATTATATGTTTCACTCCATTAGTTAATGATTTAATTAGTCAGGCTGTAACTAGTGATTATTATTGATTATGAGCAGATTATTTTAATTTATTCAGTTAAAGAGCTCAAAGTGAAGTTTTCAAAATGTCCAAAACTATAAATATTCAGTTTTCATCTACAATCTTGTCAATTGTTGAAAAATAGGTCCAAACATATGGAGCGCACGGACAGGACTTCTGTCAATGTCTTTCCTGTAAGGATTATTATCAGTCAATCTATTGATCATTTTCTCCATTGATCAATTACTAGTTTGGTCCAAAAAAAGGTGAAAAATGTCCATCAGATGCAGTAAAGTGTGAGAGGAAACTTTCCACAACAACAGACGTTTGTTTGGTTTCTAAGTTTCATTTCTCTGGAAATTTAAAACACCTCGTCACTCGCTATCAGCTGACCAGCTGATGATGTCACATTTCTGTTGACAGAAATCTGGGATGTGAGATTTTCATGAAAAATCTATTTTAAACACAGATGATGATAACAGCAGGTTTTTGAACACATTTTTAAATTGTTTGAAGTTATTGAATTCTTGTCTGTTTTCTGACACAGAGACAGTTTATACTTTAAAACAACTAAAGTAAAACAAAACATTTCATAAATTAGAGATTTCATAAATATAAATTCTTAAAGAATAAAATGTTAGTATTTATAATTTTCCCTGATATTCCCTGAGCCAAACCTGTTTCATTTTTATTTTTTTCAATTTACATATTTAGTAATTCCCTATTTTTCCTTTAATTTCTTTTATTCACATTTTTAATCAATTGCACCTTCATTACTGCTTATATTATTAATAAATAATAATAATATTCTGAGTATTTTATTCTGATTCTTAGTGTTTTGTTTCTTTTTTCCTGAGAATAAACCGCAGTGAACATTAATCAATAAAGAGATATAAAAAAAAACCCAATGCATTAATCAATAAATATGATTGTACTTGTAATAATTCTGTTGTCTGCTTTAACAGCAGCAGACTGAAGAACACTTGGATGTTCTCTGATGACTGTTCTCCTGTTCTTTCGTTCTGTTGTTCTGTTCTGCAGCAGTTTCACTTTCTGTTTCCTTAAGTTTCGTTTCTTCTCTCTGCTGCTGCAGGAAGTTTGTATCAGTCCGCAGCGGTAAATAGTTCCCGATCAATACCTTTGATCAAACATGTTTAGTGGCGTGTTTACCGCTGTTTTAGAACTACGGAAGCCCGCAGGAGGAGAAGTTTTACTGAGCATCACTACGGGATGAACTACAGAATGATTTTCTACCTGTTGCACCGTCAGCCACACCTGAGGCGGACTCACCTGCCCTTCCCGAACCTGCAGGTTCCGTAGATGAAGAACCTGCACAGGTGCAGCTGCTCACAGAACCCGGACCCGGACCCGGACTCGGACTCGCAGCGCGCCTCCCGGCTGTACCTGCCGCACAGACGCACGGAGGTCCGGGCCACCACCGTGTGGTCCTCCTGCAGGCCGCGGACCAGCAGGAAGCGGGGACATTTGTGCACGATGTAGCTGAACTCTTCTTCGGTGGTGTTGTGGAGCTGCTGCAGGTGCTGGTGCAGCTGCTGCGGGTCCAGAGAGCCGCTGGTGGAGCACAGGAGGCGGGTGGCGCTCAGGACCTCTCGGCTGTACACCGACATGATGCTGATCGATCAGCTGACTGACGGACACTTCAGCTGCTCACTGACGCTGACACGTCATCGACACGTCACTGACACGCCTCCGCCACAGCGCTGTCACAATAAGAGCTCATGCAGGCAGCCAATCACAGCGGCTCTTATTGTGTTGTTGCTGATCGATAATTCTGATAGATCGATAATTCTGATCACATAAAGTGGATTTTACACTGTAAAAAACAAACAAGTCAGCAGAACTAAAAAAAAGTTTACAAAGATTATCAGAGGAGAAATATTTGGATCCAATAAAACGATTGATGAAGCAACTCAGATATTTTCAATAAATACAAATGATCATTTTCTTTCTCACTGCTGTAAGTGAAAGAAAAAAAAACAAAACATGAAAAGAAAGAAAGAAAGAAAGAAAGAAAGAGAGTCTTTCACTTCATTTAGTTTGTTGGAGGAACTTTTGTTTGAACATTTCAGATTCTAGTTTCTTTAAAAATCAAACACATCACCTGTTCGATGAGCAGATTCTAGATCAGCAGTGAGGCGTGAGACGTCCTCCTGCAGGTGTGTCCAATCAGACAGGTGAGACAGGTGAGTGATCAGACAGCTCAGTGTGTGTGATCGTCTGTGAGTCAGGATGGTGTCTGTGGTCTGTCTGTTCTGTCTGTTGACTCTTCAAACAGGTGAGAATCCATCAAACACTTCAGCTGCTGCAGGTTCAACACACTTTCATCTGAATGACTTCATGTTTAACTGCTGCTCTCAGGTCAGATTTAATTCTGCTGTAAATGAAGCTGATTTATTTTCTGAAAGGTAAATGTTTATTTTAATCAAGATTCGCACCTGCACATGTTCAATAAAATAAATTCTTCCACTTTTTACTGATATCAATATTAATCAATACTGTTATTGATACTACTCGACTTAACTTGGTGCCAAAAATAAAGACATGACATGAAAAGATCTGAGATCTGAAAGAAAGATCTGAAAAGGTCCAACCGTTATTTCTGGACTTTTTTTTGTTTTTGCAGAAACAAGTTAAATAGTTTTTAATATAATACAATAATTTTAGAGTTTTTGCATCGATCTGCATCTTTGAGTCGAAATTAATCTGGACTGTTTGATTTATTCAATCAGTTTCATGAATGAGTTAAATTTCTCTGCTGATGTTTTGTGTCTTTTTCTTTTAGTCTCCTCAGATTTAAAGTTGGATGAAAATCCGCAGAATGTGACTTTAAATGAGACTTTAAATGGAAACTTTGGATTAAACAGTAAGCAGAATTTCTTTAGGTGTTTAACATGTTATATAAAATCTTTTACAGTTGTAATTTAAACTCAGTATGACTATTAAAAACATGTTGTGTCAGACCTGTCCGGGGTGCGTTCCTTCATTCCGGAGCAGGAGATGGAGACCAGGATCATTGGGGGTCAGGAGGCCTGGGCTCACTCGTGGCCCTGGCAGGTTTCTCTCCGCTTCGCCTCGATGCCGGCGTGCGGAGGAGCCGTCCTCAGCCCGCTGTGGGTCGTCTCTGCTGCGCACTGTTTCAAAAGGTCAGAGGTCACATGTTAGACCAGGTTTACACAGACTAGGACCAGGTTCACACAGACTAGGACCAGGTTCACACAGACTAGGACCAGGTTTACACAGACCAGTCAGTTAATCACCTAAACCATATTAATATCAGCATGTCCCACATGTTTAAATCAGAATATTCAACAAGAATCTGCTGCCTGGATCAAATTCAAATTACTGCCTAATACTGAATTGTGTTGTGCAAAACTACTGTCTGTCTGTGTGTCTCTCTGCAGATACAACAAAGCTTCTTTCTGGACGGTTCTGGCTGGAAAACATGACCTGGATAATCCTCAAGAACCTGGACAACAAGTTAGAAACACATTAACACCAAAATCCTGTTCAAATTTAGATGTGATTCACCAGCAAACCTTCAGTAAACCATCAGAGTCCTGAAGGTCTTCACTCTCTGTGGTCTCTGGATGAATTAGTAAATTGTCAGCTGACAAAATCTTTCGCCTTTTTCTAAAACGTCCCCACAGTCTGCTTGAAGATCTGCTGCTTGTCGATCATCATGCAGCATTCAAGTCAAGAGTTTTACCAAAAGAAAAACTATAAAGAGATTATATTTCTATATATTTATAAATGATCACTCATCACTATGAAACTCCTCTTGCTCATCTGATTTTATATAAAGATCATGCTCGTGCTGCACAAATGTATAACCTTCATCTGGTTGTGACTGGCTGAGATGAACTCAACAAGTGTTTAAAGGTCCAGTCTGTAGGATTTAGTTGTATCCAGTGATGATCCTGCACTGGAGAAACTATGGTGGCCAGAAAACTTGCAGAAAAAAAGAAACATGAAAGTTTGTATCTAGAGTCATTGTTTGGTTTGTCTGTTCTGGGCTCCTGTAGAAACCCAGTGGTTCAACATGATGCTCCTTCTGTAGATATAAAGGGTTCGTTCTAAGGAAATGAAAACACAACAGGATGACTTCCCTGGTTTTTCTTCTGTTGCCTTTAACAGCCTCGTCTCTGAGTAAAACCACTCTGTGCTGACCGTCCCGTTGTTGTCCTGTGGAGACGGCGGCGGCAGCACCTCCAGAGTTCTGTGCTCAAAGTTTATGTCATTTGAATTTTGACCTCACTGACCTCAGATGTGTGAAAGCTACACATGCAGAGGAGGGAGAGTGATGGTTGAATGTAGAAGATTTTGCAAGAACTATTTAACATTTTTACAATATACACAATGATGAAACAAAGTATACAAATCTTGAGTTTCACAAATCAAGGGTTCCTTTTCAGACACGACTGACAGAAAGTGTTTCAGGGTTCCCCAAACTCTAGAACACAACATTAAAAACAGACTATGATCTCACTAGTAAACATAATGCACGACAAAATGTCAACAGACCGATCAGGCTACGAGATCCGTGAATCCCACAGTTGATCAACTCATGGGAATTCAATGCTGAAGTTAGCTTAGCTGTTTATATACCAGACAGACAGGACATATAGTGCTGTGCTTTACTTCTCTGTGCCCCACCTCACAGTGAGTCCAGGACAAATTTCTTATCATGTGAAGTTTGTACCTAAAACTGTCTACCCTGCCACGTCCATACAACCTGAGTTTGAAACAAGGACACAACATTTCGTTCTTTAGAAAAAAAACAAAGTTTGTAGAAACACAGTTTTCACTACTGATGCAAATGAATGTCAATACTATAAAAGTTAGATTTTAAGTACTAAAAGTTAATAAATGAAAATGTCTTTCTGTCCAGGTGGTTGGTGTCTCTGTCATCATCAACCATCATGGCTACAACACTCGGACCAAAGACAGCGACATGTCTCTGCTGAAGCTGCAGCAGCCGCTCTTCTTCAACCAGTTCGTCCGACCCATCAGCATCTGGATGAGTCCACTGCCCACCTTCAAGAAGTGTACCATCACCGGCTGGGGCTCCACCCGAGAGAGTGAGGGATGAGTCTTCAAAGTCCGTCCTTCAACACGCTGGAAACAAAGAGCTCATTTGTTAAACTCGATGTCTCTGGTTCCTCAGATGGTCCTCGAGTCCACAGACTGCAGGAGGTGAACGTGACAGTCCTGCCCCCTGATGACTGTAACCAGTATTACCTCGGCAGGATGAGACCGTCCATGTTCTGTGCTGGGAAGTACGGGGGAGGAGTCGACGCCTGCCAGGTGCGACCTCAATGTCCACAAGACACAAGAGACAGAATCTGATAACTTTACAGTTCACCTTAGAGAATCTAGGAACACTTTCTCTTTGCTACTTTGTCTGGTGCCTTTTGTTGTGCTGTCTTCTCTTTGCTGTCCTGTCTTGTCTTCTAATTGTTCTGTCTTGCTATCCACTGTTTGTTGTCCTGTCTTGTCTCTTTATTGTTGGACTACCTGTTTTGTCTCATCATTGTCCCATCTTTTCATGGTGCTTGATTCTTTGATATCTTGTCTTCTCTTTGTGTCGTTTCTTGTCTCTGTTGTCCTGTCTTGTCTTTTTGTCATGTTCACTGTCTTGTCTGGGTTGTCTTGTCCAATGTCCTGTCTGAGTCTTTAACATGGTCCTGTCCTGTCTGTATCTCAGGGGGACTCTGGAGGTCCTCTGTCCTGCTTCACTGGCATCAGGTACGAGCTGGCAGGTCTGGTGAGTTGGGGAGTTGGTTGTGGACGAGCCAGAAGACCAGGAGTCTACACCAAAGTCCAACAACACACTCAGTGGATCTCTGATATCATGAGTGAGTTTCACAGATGATCCAGCACCTGTTTACCTGTTCACCTGTCTGCAGAGCTCACATTCTGTATCATTTACAGATGATCAGAATATCATGTATTCAGATGACATCACTGAGGGTAAGTTTACATCACACTGTGTTCTTACCCAGAAAATATTACACTATAAGTCCATTGTACAGGTGTTCACATTATACTGTCCACCCATGTATGATTGATCTTGATTTGTTCACCTGGATGGCAGAGGACAGGTGTGGGAGGCAGCAGAGCTCCAGCTGTGAGAAGCCTCCTGGTCTTGCTGGTCTCTTGGTGTCCCAGGATGGTGAGGTGTCTGTGGGGAACGTGTCAGAGTCCTATCCCTTTGTCTGGCCCTGGCAGGTCAGCCTGCAAGCCAATGGACACCACTACTGCAGTGGAGTGCTGATCCATCACCGCTGGGTCATGACCGCAAAACACTGCAATGTCAGGTAATCCATTCAATCAATGAATGGATTAAAGTGCAGAATCACAATGTCCGATGGTCCCAATATACTTTATTAAGAATATAAGGGACACAACATACAATAACCAATAAGAGAGTTAAAACAACTGCACTACAACCATCTATGTTAAAGGAATGTTTGAGAAGGGGAAGTTCTTGGGCAGGTTGTAATGAAGTTAATGAAGGTCAGTTTGAAGTTGGAAGATTTCAACATGTCGTCTGTCTTCATAATGTGATGAAAGGGCAGCCCAGAGATAGGAGCCACGGTAGGCAACTGATTTGAGACCAGCATCAACGGAGTGAAGAAGGTGTCCTAGAGTATATGGCATAATGGTGGTGCAAATTTGTGCAAGGCCTTATAGATTAAAAGAGAAACCTTAAAATCAGTTCTTGTTTCCACTGGTGAGGTCAGAATGGGTATTTATATGATGAAAGTTTTTAGTTTTTGTCCAAATTTGAACCAAACCAAAGACTTCTGGTGGCACAATTGGGAAGACCAAAAGGAAGGCGTTACAATAATCAAGTCTAGACGATAGAGATGAATTGCAGTTTCAGCATCATGCATGTTCAGTCAGAATCACAGTTAATTAGTAGATCATGACTATTAACAATATCACTGCTACGTCAGGTAATACTGCTGGTACCACTGCATTCACTGCTGCTGGGTCACGCTCAGGTCAAATCTCTCAGTACCAGTTGTGTTCCCTGCAGACCTCATGAGGGAACACAATTGTCCCTGCTGACTTGAATTTGTGTCTGCAGAGCTAAAGAGGACGTGGTGGTTCTGGGAGTTCATGACCTCCGCTTCTCATCGTCTCAAACTGTCCCAGTGGACAAAGTCTTCAACTTACCGCAGGACAGCAGCTTCCCCCCGAAATCTGACCTGTCGCTGCTCCGCCTCAGCGTGCCTGCCAGATTCAGTAGGAAGTCGACATTTTACATTTCACAGTAGTGTCGTGGACTGTATGTTGTGTATAGGTTTGTTCCAGGCCTTTAACGAGTGAAATATTGAAACTGCCCTCTGATCGTGTCTCCAGGCTCTAATGTTTCTCCGGTCTGTGTCCCTGATGAGGACGAGGAGCTGGATGACAGCTGGTCTTGTGTCACAACAGGCTGGGGGGTCACAAAAGGAACAGGTGGACAGTGCACGTCTCCATCCAGAACAGCAAACATATATGACAACCAACACGTCACAAATCAACACACTTGATGTGAAATCCATGACACACAGACGGATCAAACTGAACAAAAAATTACCTCGTTATTAAAAAAGACAACCTTAAAGGAATGGTTATTTGTCTCTCATGTGTTTGTTATGTGCAGTGGACATTGATCCGGACCGGCTGCACCATGCTGGACTGACTCTGGTGAATCAGACAAGATGCAGGGAGAAGTGGGGACGAGGACTCATCAGTGACTCTCACATCTGTTCACATCCTGCAGGATCCGCCTCCTGCATGGTAACTCCACCCTGACATCCACGTACATCAACTGGACCATATGCTCCGAGTCTCTCTCAAATTATTGGCTATTAACAATAGGTGCTCTAAAAACATGGACATCAGTAAAAGTCGTCTGATAGTAACTCCGAGTTGCTGGGAGTTAAGAGCGACCAATTACAGGAACTTGCTGTTACAAATTTGGGTTGGAAACAGGTGAAAACATTTCATCATTTCTTCTTCTTGTTAGAAAACAATACTTTAAGTGTACTCTGTCCTCTTTGTCATCCTTTTGGAAAAAATCAAAGTGTTCAGATTTTTGTGCGTATTTTCCATCTGACTCTTTAGAAAATTCCTGGACCAAATGTCAGACTGGTTTGGTTTCCTCCTCATGTGCCACTGTGGCTCTTTTTCTCATGCTGGTTTCCCCCTTTTCTGGTTCTGACATCAGCCTGACCACAACATCCTGTAAAGGTCCTTTTCCACCACATTCGTTCTGGTTCTTGAACTGGTTCCATTCAAGATTTTTGGAAATCTTGGTACTATGTAGAGAACCAGCACAAGTTTGCACCAGTTTTGAGTGGAACCACTGTAATGACGGATGCCTCATTGACAGAGGGCGCTGCACCTCGACCTGCAGAATCTGATACACCTAGTTTGCTTATCAAAAACAACCTGCTATTTGTTTATACTTTCAGACATACAAACCAAAGAACTTGTCTTCCTCTTTGCAGGGTGACTCTGGAGCTCCACTGTTGTGTCGGAAGCGCAGTGCTTACTTCCTGTTTGGTGTGGTCACATGGGGAAGCAGACTCTGTGATGCAGACAGACCGGCCATCTTCTCCAGAGTCTCAGATTATCACTCCTGGATCACTGAGGTGACTGAGGACATCTGAATGTTTCTGTCACAAAATAAACTCCTTGAACTGGAAGCTGTTTGTCCTCGAGCTGTTTGAACTGGAGCCGACACTTTAAGGTCACTTATTATCTTTTCTGGAGCTTTCAACTTCATCTCACAGTCTTCATCAGCGAATCGAGTTGTGGGAATGATGCAAGTAAAGAACTGAGCTCTGGAAAAAGTAAGAGAACCTTGAGTTAAAACAGTCTGGGGAAAATTTGACAACCTTTACTGGTTTTATTTGGCTCAGTTGGTGGTTTGGAGGTTGAGGAACTTTGGAGGACCAGGTTTGGGAACATTATTTTACCCCTCAAAAAGCCCCTGCTCTGATGGGTAGTGCTCTCTAAAGTGCAGGAAGTTTGGGGGTGGGGCTTGCAGTGCTGAACATTTCTGATTGGTCAAGTACTCACAGCATGCATATCAGTCACCATTTTTAAAAATCTGCAGCTAAAAAGCAGTTGGTATTTATTTATTGTGCTTCGACACATCAACATGACAAATTCAACAGATGGAAATGAAAGGCTGATGATGTCATATAGTCAGTACAGCTGTTTTTAAATGTCACTTTTTAGACCAGGAGGAAGTGCAGACAAGAACGGGCTGAGGGAACTTTTAAAACCATGTTTCCACCCAACATACCTGGAACTTTCGGTCCCAGGAGCAACTTTTCGAGGATCTAAAAATGAAATGTCAAATTCTGTGAATACTCAACCAGTCAGAAATGTTAAATGTTGTAAACAGCACCACCCCCGTGTTCCTCTACTTTTAGAAAGTCCTCTAGTCCCTGAGGTGGAGACACGTGTTTCATCTGATCGCTGCCTGAAGACAAAGTTTAAGACTCTGACATGCAGCTGATTCAAGGCCAAACACTGTCAGATTCACTGCTGGTAACCTGAGCGTTACATTTTCTAATCACAATTTACTGAGCTGGAACTTTATTTTCTGAGAAATTCTTTAATGTCAACGGACGTGTTTTTACTGTACACGCTGCTTCATGTTTCTCATTCTGAAACAGGTTTGCTCATCACTGGTTTAGGACTTTCTCTGGTGTCGTAAACATGAAACAGTGAATGTTACAGAAAATCCTTGCTTTTCTTTGAGTCTTTGAGAAAAACACTATAATCAAAAACTTCATCAACATCATTGTTTAATCAACATTTAACTTGAGTTGCACACAATTCTTCACTTTTTTAAAAATCTCTGCAGATAACCTAAAACAAAGTTTAAAAATTCTAAAATTGCATCTGTCCTGAAATCTGTTTACCATGAGAATATTTTTCTTGAAAACAGAAAATCAGATGTGAATGGATCTTTATCAGTGGCACATTTAAGCCTCCCACAGGTAAGAAATGTTCCTGTAAACAGGAGGAACTGCCAGTCGTCCATTCATCTCCTGGACTGAACCATCAGTTTGTAAAATCTGCTCTGAAGTTGCCAGACGTCACCGGTGGAATTACAGAAAACCTTCTGGAGACGTCAGGCTTAAAAACTTGACTGGAAGCACCTGAGTGTTTAGTTGGCTGTGGTGGGGGGGACTGATGATGAATGTCCAGTCCTCAGAGAGACAAGCCTGAGACAGGACTCAGCTGCTGTCCTCTATCAGTAGAGAAAATAAAACTCGGTGCAGAAGTCCATGATGAAACGGTGTTTGATGCTAGTTGCTGGACTTTGAGTCCACAGAGGTATTAAAAACAGTTCTTAGTTCCAGTTCAGCAGTGAGCAGCAGCAGTTTGTCCTCAGCTGTCCTGCAGCAGGTCGTATGAGCCTCCATTCACCACCTCATGTTTGTCCTCCAGCTGCAGACACACAGGAAGTCTCGAGTTATTATCAATTATCTACAGTCTGTTCAATCTGTATACAAATATCAAAATGTCTGAGCGAACTTTTAAAACTTAAATAGTTTTAATTATTGAAGACATGAATTCAGATGAACTAATCTTTGCATTAAGAAACTATAAAGTGTTGGTCTCATTTATTCAGTGGTTACCGTTTTTACCGAGGGTGTGTTATAATGAAACTATGACTCAGCTGCTGACTCACTGTGACATCAGATGTGTTGGACTCAGCAGGTTCTGGAGCTGCTTCATAAACTGGGTTACAGATGGTGCGAATGCTGTCTGCAGGTGGACCTTCTTCCTCCTCTTCATCCTCCTGTCAGAGAGACCAAAGGTCAGCACTGAGAATCTCTCAGACACCAATATCATCAATTGGCTCATAACTCATACAAATAATTAACATCTTGTACAATAATGCATTTCTTAAACTGGTTTTATACTAACATGAGTTAAGAAATGTTGTTTTACTAACAGATGTTTACTTTTTCTTCTCTCTAAATGTCTCATACTAAAACTTATACATACACATGTTGTATGAGTTTATATAAATGTGTTATACTAATGCTAAGTGTTTATATACATATACATATACATATACATATATATATATATATATACACATATGTACATTCTATTTGTTGGTGTCAACTAGTTTGTGTTACACTAACGCTAATGTGTATTAAATTAACACGTATAAATACTTGTTCTACTAGTTTAACACATATTAGCATGAGTGTGTGTTATACTAATACCTATACATACGTATGCTTTACTAGTTTGTGTTATATTAACAAATGTTAGGATATATTAACATGTGTGTTTATGTTATGATGATGTTTATGTTGTGACATTGACAAATATATTTCTGTACAGAAATATATTACAATGATTTTAAACTGACCTCTAAACTACGTCTCCACTGTTAAAAATCTAAAAGTTTGTGTTTGTAATGAAACTGATGAATAAAACCTTGAAGTAGTGGAACTGGAAGGGTTTGGTCTTGTGGGTGTAGAAGTGGTAACCAACAAAGACGACTCCTGCCACCAGGACGATCAGCAGCACCACGCCCACTCCCATCCCGGCCTTATGTGCCGCGTGCATCTGGAGAACCAATCACAGACGACCTCAGAGGTCAAATATGGAAAAATGTGGATTATACAGTATAGTAACTGTTGTGTCATTATGACATTGCTCACTTCTTGGCGAGGAGGCGGGGCTTTCAGTGGTCCCTGGAGAACATGTATGATCCCGTTTGAAGCCAGGACGTCTGAGTTGGTGACGAAGCGGTCGTTGATGTAACGAGATGACTGAAGAAATGAAAGAAAAGGTTTCTACTTTCTGAAAACAACTTTTGATAAATCTGTCAAGTCCTGATAGATTTTCTATCAAATATGTCTAAATTCTGCCAGATGTGAGTGACAGCTCAGTGTTCATCATCAGTAATAACAAATCTGACCATAGTGGAGGGGTTGAGCAGGTCGGCGACTCCGAGCACGCTCAGAATCCCAACACGAGTCCTGATCCTGCTGCCGTTCTTCAGCTGGTTCAGAGGTAGAGCTTGACCCTCCGACAGGTGGAACTCAATGTCCCGCTGAGACAGAGTCTGCAGGGACACAAGAACAGGGACGGACAGGTGAGGATATGTTAACAGCTAGAAGTCTAATGCTTGTTCTAAGATCTTTGTGTGTGACTCACCTGGTTGTCAGGTAGGCCGTCGTTGTCGGGCACAAACAGCGTTGATTGGACCGTCAGGTTACTGAGACGCTTCACAAACAGCTTCCCCGACTCAGACACCTGAGAGTAGTTCAGGATTTGCTGCAGAAGAAAAAATATGAGTCAGAACTGAACATTCAGCTAAGCGAAGACGAAGCTGAATTATTTCATCAAAACATTTGATCTGAGTCAGCAGGAAGTGTTAAACTGTGACTCAGCAGAAAACACGTCAGACTCACGGTGAGGAAATTGGAGAAGGTGGCGGTGGATCGGAGGACCTGCAGCAGGTTTCCTGTGCAGCTGAAACCGTCTCCAACATAACCGACCTGACACTCACACTTCACCTCTGACACACAGCAGATTGTAGATTATTAATAAATCCCAATCACATATGATCCAATGATCAAACAAACATTTTGGGTCATGAAACAAAACAAGAAAACTAGTTTTCATGTGATGGTAATGAAACACAGAATACTTGGTCCCTTAAGTGTTTATAGTGTTTTTTTTATATTGTGTTGCCAGTAGATGGCAGTGTTGCTCAGGAGTATTAGGGCCACAAAAAAAAAAAAGTAGGAAGACATTTTTTATTTTGTATTCAGTGAATAAAGTTGAAATGTTTGAGAATCAAGTCAAAATGGTATTTCTTGCCCTTCATCCGGTAGCAGAAGGCGTCCCAGGTCTCGCTCAGGTTCCTGCGGGTACCGTAGTCCACAATGCCCACATGACCAAAACCACAGTTGGGATTGGAGTAGGTGGTGGGGTACGCCACCCGTGCCTCATCCAACCAGCCGGCAGCACACATGTTCATCCCGCCCTGCAGACACCAGACAGATAGTTTTTTTGTGTTTTTTTTTTTTTTAAAAACTCTGGTTTCTGATTATCCATGTGAAGTGTTTGGGAAATGATGATGTCATGCTTTGTGTCACAAGCATGCACCTGAAACAAAAACACTGCTGGTTTGTTCATACGGTTAGCAGTGCTAGGCTTTGTACCAGGAAGGTGTTACATGAATATAGGTGTAAAATAACAATAGATAAATATCACACATGCTCTGAATGTTGATATTTGATATGTGTTGTTAATGTAGACATCATCGCCACCTACTGGCCCAGTACACTAATTTCAGCGTTTGGAATTGTTTTTGTTCTTGTGTGTCCAGTGATATTTAGTAAAATGAAGGTTGTGGCGACAGGATTTTGATTTTAAATGAAGGAGAAAAGAAAAATATGTGTGTGTGTGTAAATAAGACCTTAATTCAGAGACCCTCAGACAGCATTAATATGATATTTGTCACTATATATTGACCTGAGTGTGTATCTGTATCTGTGCTATGTTCACTGACCTGCTGAGCGTAGGACAGCTGGGTGTATGTAGCCAAGCCTCCTCCCTCTGCAGTGCAGGCCTGTTGAGCTGCAGCGTAGGTCAGTTTGTACTGACCGCTGGCTGAACGATAGTGAAACACACCGAGCTTTGCATCTACACACAAAACAGTAGAAAACACACATTAGAACACACAGATGTGCTGTTTGATACTGATGATATTTGGCCTGTTCCTCTGACCAATCCTGTAAAATTAGACTAAAACATCTATTGAAGGAATATCCAAAGTATAATGAAGGGTATAAAGGGGTGTTTTCTTTAAGTCCATTTAGTCACCGCCTGAACCTGCCTGTCGCTTCAGACTAATTGAGACACAAAGACATTATAAAGCTTTTTCCTTTCTGTAAACTAAACATTTCATTTAAATATTTAAATTCAGTGGTGAGTTGCCTCAGTGTTGGAATTATTTTTGTTTTCTGGTTTGCATTTATTGAAACAAGAATCTCAGGGCAGAACTGTCCACGTACTTTTGGCCACATGTTTGAGCTGACAGGTTCACATCATGACCTCATGACAAAATGACATCCAATCAGATTGAACCAAAACATTTGTATCCACATACCTTCAAAGTGCAGGTCACTACATTTGGCGTCCTGGTGACACTGTCCGTTGTCTTGGAGACAGCGGCTGATTGGCAGCTGTTTGAGCTCACAGGTGACTCCGTCTCCAATGTAGTTGTCCTTACAGGTGCACTTCTTCTTCCCCTGTCCACACAAAGACACACGTCACATGTTACTGAACACACACACGCCTGAGGCTCTCTAAATGGTGAGTGTGTCATTGTCCTCACTGGAGCCGTCATGGTGCAGGTGGCGTGTTCATGGCAGCCGCCATTGTCCCCAGAGACACACGGGTCGATGGGCTGACAGGTGAAGCCATCTCCAGAGTGACCTTTAGGACAGGTGCAGCTCACCTGTTCTCCTTTCTGAGAACACTTGGCTCCTTTAGCACAACCACCGTTCCAGAACTGACACATGTCCACCACTGTGGATGGAGAGAGAGAGAGAGAGAGACAGACAGAGATATTGAAAACATCACATACTGTGATTGTTGTGTGTTGTATTTGAAGTGTTTTTACCTGTACAAGTGTACCCGTCTCCTTGATAAAATGGCCGGCACACACAGGTGTTGTTTTCTTTACAAATGGCTTTTGGAGAACAGGACGGAGAACACTGGAAGACCTCAGCTTCAGGAGACACAGATACACTGTCAGCATGAAGGACAAACTCACAAATCATCATTTTACACACAGAACCAGGTGGAAACTTCACAGCATCAGTCCCGAGTCCCGACAGACTGACTGACTCTTTCTGTCTCTCTTGTCTCCAAAATGTTGTTGTATAGTTAGAAAAGAGACGTAAACAAAAACAGTCTCATTTCCAGCTGATGACGGTGGATTTTGTCACTAAAATAAAGACTCACAAACAGATTTCATGAGTGTAGCTGCTGATGTAAGCTAATGCTAATGCTAACTTGACTTGAGTCAGCTGAGAGTCTCCAGCTGATGTTTTAATGTTTCCATCTGACACGTTTTAAAACCAGAACCCTGTCAAAGTGTTTATGTAAAGTTAGCTAACAGCTGCATACATAATATAACATTAATGCTAACAGACTGAGGCTAAAGCTAGCTTACATCTCAGCTAACACTGGTCAGATGGTGAAATACAGCAGGTATATCTACATGATAGATGACAGAAATACACTCATGAACGTGGGAAAAGGAAGAGCAGGGACTCGATTAGTGCAGCGGACCTTGAGACGGGTCACCCAGCCAGACCAGCTGGACCACGATCACCACAGGAAGAGAGCTAAGAGCTAAGCTAACCCAGCTCAGACCTGAGACAGCGAGCCAGAGAGAGATGCATCATCATCGACCCACTTTGATTCTTCATCAGCCCACATCCTCCTCCTCAAACCCCCACAGAACGAATGCAGATGCAGTGGATCTAACAAGTTTGACTGGAGGTAAAGTTACTGCAGCTAGTTAGCTAGCATTAGTTAGCCTGACATGCTAATGTTTGCAGTTTATGTTACAGCAGATGAAGACAGAGTTTAATCCATTCATCACATGTGCGCTCTTGTGGTTCATGACAGACTCATGAAACTCACACCTTCAACAAGCCTGACAGACCTGCAGTGAGCATCAGGACCAGGACTCTGGATCACCAACCACCCCCTGACACACAGTCAGGATTAGAAGGTCTTCTTGGACTCACCTTGTGGGGTCTCGCAGCGTTCTCCGGTCCATCCGGCCTCACAGAAACATGCCCCTGTACCTCTGCGTCCTGCGTCACATGACCCGTGTTCTGTACAGTTACAGGCTGAGAACCAGAAGAAAATAGATTCTCAGGATCATCAACCCTGCAGACATCAAACAGAAAACTGTCTGACCGCTGCTCACCTTTACAGGTGGGTCCATAGAACCCATCGCTGCACAGCTCACAGGCCACGCCCCCAAAACCTGTGTCACAGGTACAGGTACCATTTCCAAGGTGACCGTCATCACATTTACCTCGTTTACTGCAGGGAGAGCCGACTCCACCGGGACAGACTGGAGACAGAGACACATCATCAGATCAATACGTGATGTCATTAATATATTCATGATGTCACTGTGGTCATCAGCACGCCAAGAAAATCAACAACATTTTTAAATCTTTAGACACACAAACAGTTTCAAATATAGAACATTTTCAAAAAATATTTAAATATATAATTCATTATATTCAAATACTTTCAGAGGACAACAGGAACCCGTTTATGCCAAAACAAGAAAATAAAACACAATCAAAAGTCCAAATGTTGAGTTTACTTTTTTGTAATAATATTTTTTTTTAAAAAATGGATAAAAATTCGAACTTTAAAAGTTAAAATCATGAGAAAGTGAAAATATGTGTTTTTCCATCAAAATGTTGATAGTAAGTTACATTTTTGCATTTATTTAATTTTTATTACTGAAATGAAATTATCACATGAAGTCTAAATCTTATGAAGGAAGGATTTTAAACAAACAAATCAATTTTAATAATCACAGTTCTATCACATAGATCAGTCGGTAAAGATTTAAAGATATTAAGCCATCCTTTTTGAGCATGCTAACTTTTTTTATGACCATCTTTGATGACATCATTCATGTCTCGTCATCATTTCCTGTTTTTCTGGCAGGAACATCTTCTAAAGAGAAGTCACCAGATTCTGGATCTTTTTTTCTGGATGAATACGATTAAAGGGTAAATAAAATCTGAAATGTTGTAAATGGAGCGACAAAGTTTGGGTTTTATGTTATTGACAGTGTGGTCTCACCTAGACAGTCTCGACCATAGTAACCATGACAACACGTTGGCTGCCAGAAGTTGACGGTGCAGATGCTGCGACAGCCGGAGTTTTTCGTGACAAACATGGTGGGAAGGTCGCACTTCTTAATCTCCTGAAGACGAAACAAAGATCAGGAATCAGATTAACAGATCAGGACTCTGACAGATCTGGTTCATCTGTGGACATGTGACCATCAGACCTTCAGTTTGGACCCTCTGGGACAACGAGATGCTGACGCGGTGCACAGTCCACAGCTCATCTACCACAGAAGAAGAAAACAACAGAAAAATAAAACTTTCAGACCTCCATTTATATGTTGGAACACAATGACCATCACCAAAGAGACAACAAAAAGTCTCTAGAACTCAAAGACACAAAACCAAAGTGTAACTAACAGATGACACTGTGCTTTAACATGAGCTGCTAATGTTAGCATGTCCGGCTAATTAGTTTTTGTCCTTCAATAAGAAGAGAGTTAGCATATCATTATCTAAATATATTTTTTGTGAGGTTACTTTAGTGGAGCTACAAGATGGGAATTGGTCCTGGATGACATCAGAGTTCATGCTAATATTAGCTGTTTAGTCCTCATCTTAACTGTATTTGGGAAAGTTTAACTGACAATCAGTTATATAGTTTCTCCATCTCATTGGATGAGGTGGATAAACTAAACGCTTTACTTTAGCCTCAGTCTTTGTTAGCCTTTAACTTCAGCCACAGTTTCTGTTACACATTAGCTTTAGACCCAGTCTTTGTTAGCTGCTAATTTTAGCCCCATTTTTTGTTAGATGTTGTTAGATGTTTAGCCTCGGTATCTGTTCACTGCTAACTTTAGCATCCATTTCTTTTAGCCCTTAGCTTGAGCTTTAGTCTTTGTTAGCTGCTAACTTAAGCCTCATTTTTGTTAGATGTTACCTTTAGCCTTGGTTTCTGTTAGCCATTAGCTTAAGCTTCAGTCTAATTAGCCTTTAACTTTACCCTCAGTCTCTTTTATCCGTTAGCTTTAGCCTCAGTCATGGTTAGCCTTAAACTTTTTAACTTAATTACACAGTGCTCAGTTAGCATAATATAATATAGCTGCATGAAGCTGTAGCTAGCTTGCCAGGGAATTATCGTTTACTCTGTGAGTTTGTTGAAAATGTTTGACTGACTTGTTTCAAAATAGGTTCTATATATGACATGAGATTACTGTATTGACTGTTAACAGTCCATTAGGTGACGATTTACCTGAAGGTCAAAGGTTGACTGTTCATCACAGCGTCCTCCGAGGCTGGGCGGAGTCAGCAGGCAGTCGATCCCATAGGCGATCCCACCGTTAAAGACGAGGTGTCTCTGAACGATCCGACACTTCCCATCATTAACAAAAATTTCTCCCTGTTCAAAGATGAAACCGCTGTATTAACAAGTGCCTGCTGCCATTTCTTCTTCTTTAGTGTTTTTATGTGTTTCCGTTGTACGTACGATGTCATCCATCCCTCCACAGGTGAATGAAAGCGGAGAGCCCTGCAGAGTCCGAGCCGAGTCCAGGTGGATCAGACCTTCAGCATAAACCTTCAGAGTAAAAAAGAGCATTTGAGGAGAAAACAAACTAAAGACAGAGAGAATCTGTTCAGTAAGAGAATATAAATGTGAAGAGCGCCCCCTGGTGGCTGAGACACAAACCACATCACTGCCACAACAATACATCCCATAAATATAACTTCATTTCCCCTGAATGTTTTCTTTGTTTGATGATATATTTCAAGACCATAGCGCCTGACTTCATGCAGACGATTCACAGTTATACCTTCATGCAAAATCCCACTGATTTTTGTTCGCTGCATTTACGAGATGACTGTCTAAGTTATGTCAAAAACTGGGAGTAAATCATTTTCTTCAATCAAAGTTTTATGGTTGGTACATCATTTGATCCAAGACTTATCTAATAATTTAAAGACCTCTGAGTATTTCCTGGAATGACCTGCCTGAGACGTTCCATACAGCTGAATTGTAGTCCTTTGTTAAACTATTTCTAAAATCAGACTTTTGAAAAGTTTACTTTGATTTTAATTCATTGTAAATCTCAGTTGTTTCTTATGACTTTGGCATGAAGCAACGTGTAGCATCTGTTCAGAAAAGTGTTCTCTAAATAAACTTAATCTTCGTCTTCTTCCTCACCTTCTGGGCCTGCAGGATGTGGTACTTCAGGTACTCCACCAGCTGTGCTTGGTTGTCTGGGTGGAAGAGGAAGTCCTTCTGCTCCTGCGGCAGAGACGCCATGACATCATCTGAGGGCAAAAAGACCGTCACCGGCCGGTACATCCCATCATTCACCAGGTCCATCACACCTGTGTCCTGAAACGTACAAATATGGATCATCACTGTTTGATGACAGCTCAGATTACCCACAGTTCAGTGCTTTATACCCCTAAACATTTGATTGATGGTTGCTAAATGATGTCAGAGTGTTTCTCAAATACCTGTCTGATGCTCTTGAATTCTTGTAGAACTGAGTTTTAATGTCTCACCTTGAGCAGTTTGTAGAAGGTTTTATAACCGTGACGTTCAGCCACATCAGTCAAATTCAACTGCAGAAAAACATTCATATGAAATGAATTCATTGATCAGTCATTGATCCAGTAAACATCTCAGACATGATCTACTTCTTCAGACAGTTCAGGGAACTATGGACTGTTGATGCAACACGATGAAGTGATTAATCACAAACTAATCAATAGATTGATCTGCAGCTGTGTTGCTTACAGGAACACCTGGCTCATTTTTTAGGTCCATGTTGGGAGGAAACAGAAGCTTGTCGATCTCGTGGTAGATCCCGTTAATGCTGACCTCGTTGCTGTACGTCACGTTAGCTTGATTGATGAAGATGCTGCCCTGAAAATATCCAACATACAGACAAAACATCTGAAACTTCTCCATTAAATCAGTGTTAAACATTATTATCCTTTGTGTTAGCTCCAGTCCAGGCTGTGATTCTGCTCTCTGATTGGTCACCTGGGTGGACTTTGTGCTCAGGACAAGTCCGGACAGAGATGTGAGGTTTCTTGGTCGGCTCAGGTCAGCAGGCAACAGAGTGTGACACATGACGATGTGGCCACGCAGGATGTTAGCAAACTGCTCTGTATGTTTGTCCATCGTCAACGATTTCAACTAAAAAGGAACAAATAATAATCAACAATCGTCAATCAGCAGATAGAAACAGTCAGGTGGGATACTGATAATTAACAGATGTTAGCCACGTTAGCAGATGCTAACATCTGTCTGTCAGATGTTCCACTAGAGATGAATTGTAATAAAATTTGTAAATCTGACATTCCCATTAGCCTCAGCTAATTAGTGCTAAATAGCAAAGGTTAGCATGCCACCATACTGAACTAAAATGGTGAACATGGAAAACACTATCATGTTAGCATAGTGATGTTAGCATTTAGCCTAACCTGAACGCTACCTGCTCATACAGTCTCACTGAGCTGTTAGCATGGCTGCAGACTCTCAGTCTGGTTCATGATGTTCTGTTGTTAAATAAGTAATTACAAATATTAAAGGAATAGTTTGCTATACATTAATAATTTGTCCTTATTTTTAAATAAAACTGACTTTAATTTTTTTGTAAATCATATAAAAAAATGCAAACAAAAAGTGATAAACAGCATAAAACAACAACTTTGAGTGTTATACTTGATCATAAATACTGAAAAACACAAATCAATCATAAGAAATCAGAAAAAAATATATCTATATAAAATATAAGTAAAAATCAGAAAACATCGAATCGAGACATTTGATTGGTCACCTTGCCGTCTCCGTTTCTCTCTGCTGTGAAGGCAGCAGCGTTGGGGGCGAAGACGGTGAACGGGCCGCGACCTTTCAGAGAAATGTCCACCACCTGAGAGCAGAGTATTACCTTCAGTTAACCTGTTGGGCCTGCAGGGGGCGACAGAGTGCCGTCGTCACTCACCATCAGAGACAGGTAGAAGTCTCTCAGCTTCCTCCTCAGGATCTCCTGCAGACCGTCAGACATTAGTTTAAGGTCATGTGGTCATTTTTTGAATGTGGGCGGGGTTAATCAGCTGCTCACCTTTCCCACGGTGCCTGTGCAGGTGAGTCCGTCTCCGATGAAGTTACTCATACATGTGCAGGTACGCACACCTGGACCCGTCATGTTACATCTGGCGTACTGGTGACAGCCACCATTTTTCTGAAAGAAGAAGACTGAAAGTGAACGACTGAGGAAAGTATTTACCTCCAAATTTCTAAAAAGTCACATGACAACAAAGTTTCTCTGCAGAACCTTTTCATTCCTGAAATACTTCAGTTTTACTTTCTTCCCTCAGACTTTTGGGTACTTTTGAGATACTTATGTGTTGCCTTGCAGTACTTCTGCATTCATTTGCTTTATTACTTTACTTTGCACCGAATCTACTCAACAATATAAACCAACACTCAGTCTTACACCAATTAATTCATATCACAGTAGTTAGTAACAAAACACGCGCTTTGATGATGTCATTAAGTAGTGAGGGATCATGGGAGTTGTTGTCTTCATGGCTGATAAAAATCTATATGATGTGACTTGTTCATAAATCAAAGTTTGATTCATGTTATATTTAGTCGTGTTCACTGACTTCCTCCCTCTGATATATTCAACATGTTACAGCAGAGAGCAGAAACCGTTTGAACTTTGGTGGAAACAACAACTCTGCAAATATATGAGATATGTCCAGTGTTCTGGAAAAAATGAAGAGACTCCTCTCACATCATCATCTCTACATGTTTGACAGTCCGTCCATTCCAACACAAACGTCCTCCTTCTCTTTAACCAGACACTGATCAGGTGATCACCTGAAGGACGATTATAGAACCACTGCTGTGATTAAAGATTGAGATCATCACCAATATTGATTTATAAACTCTTCCTAAGTTGAAATATTAGTGTTGTGTTATTTAAAAATGAATATGAACGTGTTTTCTTTGCATT
This sequence comes from Lutjanus erythropterus, assembly GCA_020091685.1. Taxonomy (NCBI): domain Eukaryota; kingdom Metazoa; phylum Chordata; class Actinopteri; order Lutjaniformes; family Lutjanidae; genus Lutjanus; species Lutjanus erythropterus. Next base: position 351,848 of record CM034612.1, read on the forward strand.
ATTCGAGGTCTGAAAACACTGCATCTTTTTTATTATTTTGACCAGTTGTCATTTTCTGCCAATAAATGGAAATATTTTAATTTCAAGTTTGAGGGAAATGTTGTCAGCAGTTTATAGAATAAAACAAAAATGTTCATTTTACTCAAAAACATACTTCTAAATAGTGAAACCAGAGAAACTGATCATTTTGCAGTGGTCTTAACAAATTCTGATTTTAAATTGACTTCAGACGTGTAAACAGATCGGTGAACCTGAATGCACATACATACAGAACCTGGTTCTTTACCTGCAGACATCTGCATTCATGAGCAGAGATCACATTCAAACTGACCTTTCTACACAGGTTGATCATCGTGCAGGTCTGTCCGTCACCTGAGTAACCTTCACTGCACGCACACGATGTCTGCGGAGGTAAAATGACATCAGTAACAAATAAACATGACGCACTAAACATTTACATTCAAACATCCTGAAACATCGGACGCTAAAACCAGTTTGTTACTTTGTTCGGTCCGATGTGAACACAGTCTGCGTTGGCGTGACAACCTCCGTTTCCCTCTAGACACGGATTGATCTCTGTAGGAGAAACACAAAACTCCTGCAGCACTCAAACACATCACACAACAACAACACGGTCCCATTGATTGTCAAACACATATCAATGATAGAATCATAAAATAATAAAATCATGAAATCTGATTCATTTGACTGAGTCACATGTGATCAGTGATACTAAACTGAAACAAGATGTTGTTCAAAGATTTGTGGAGCTTTAATCTTATTCTGTATGAACTCACAGTACTTTGGTATTAATGCAAAGTACTAAAAGACGTAACAAGACAAAAACAATGTAAAGAGATGCAATAGACATAAAAGACTAACAGGACAAAAAAGACAAAAAAGACATAACATAATGAAAGTGACATGAAGGACGAGATGTAACAAGACAAAAGTGATGGGAAGTTTTTTCCACATATTTTATTGCAGATGTCTCTCTTTTATATTACTATGTCTTGATTTTGCAGTATTTTTTTATTTCTTATTTTCTGGATGTTTATTGTTCCTTCTATGTGAAAACTTAGTTGGCAGTAAACCTGACTCTGATTACTTTGTAGTACTTCTGTACCGACTCACAATATGTTGCTGCTTTAAGTTTTGCGTTACCACACAAAGTATTTAGTTACTTTGTAATATCTGTAGTAGTTTTGTAGAACCTTGCAGTACTGTGGGTTCTCTCATAAAATATCTCCTCACAGTGCTTTTGCATCATGCCACATGCTTTACATCGCTATATTTCATATTTTCTTGCAATACTTCTGCAGTAGATGCACCTCACAGTCATTTTAGTGTTTAATTGCTGTATTTTTGGATTTGACTCCAGTCTGTTTGCAGTACCTCTCAGTTCTTCTGGAAGTACTTTGGTATATTGTAGTAAATTAATGTTATGATCTATTTAACTTCTCAATTGAATAAATTTGGATTTTTATTTTTGGATTTTTTATTTAGTGCATATTTTAAATTAATTTTTAATTTTTACATTTTCTTTTATATTTTGGACATTTTTAAACATTTTAATTTATTGGACGAATTCAATAAAAACAAAGAGGAACAGACGTCTCGACTCGTCGGTCCGAGGTCAACATCAGCACTTGAACGTACCGACACACACAAGTCCATCTCCAGAGTAACCGCTGTCACACACACACTCTCTCCTGCCGGGTCGAGTCCTCTTACACACCGCAAACACACTGCAGCCGCCGTTAGCCACCAGACAGGGGTCTACAGCTGGAAACACACACAGACACCATCATCATCATCATCATCATCATCATCATAAAAAGGAGAAGTCTCATTTTGAACGTGTCAGTCTGGACTCAGACTGTCCTCTACACAAACTGTTACCTTGACAAAATGTTCCGTTTCCTTCAAATCCAGCAGCACAGAGACACTGAGGGCCTGATGCTCCTATCACACAGCTACAAGACCAGAGAGAACGTTAGAACCTCCTGTCTGTAATGAGCAGAACGTCCTGCAGGGGGCGCCGGTGCAGCGCTCTGAGGTCACAGTTTGAGTCGACTTACTTTGCACTGGTATGACACGTGACTGAACCACACAGCTCGTCAGCTCTGGACTCGATCTCTGCAACACAACACACATGGAAACAAGGAAACTTCATGAGAACTGTTCCAGCTCTCTGTGTTTATTTTGTTCTTCCTTCTCTCCACAGGTCTGGAGGTCACCTGGCCTGAGGGCGGGGCCTAAAAACACCTGAGCAAGCAGCAGAGGTCAGAAGCTGGAGGCTGCTGGTGTTTCTTCCTCTCAGCATGCGACTGTTCTGTGTCACTTTAACTGATTGCCTTTTTGTCTGAATTCTATAAATAATCTTGATTTAATATCTGTGTTCGTCCACAGAGACGCTTGTTTTCAGGCGTCTTTCTGGTGGTTTATTTGGATCAATAATGGAGTGTTGTTCACTCAGGGTGGGGCGTAACAAGAATAAAATGAAATACTTCAAATAAAAAGTTGCATTAATCTTGGAAAAAAAGTATCTTTCTTTTAACTAAAATGAAATAAAAGCAGCTTCATATCAGCTGATGAAGCAGACTTTGTTTTAATTGTTTTCATATTTTTTTCTTTTTCATCTAAATGTTCTTAAAAAATGTTTAGAAATGTTTATTGTGAAGTCATTATTTCCCTTTACTGCAATGTTATAATGACTTTTTTTTCCAGAAAACTTTTTAAATGATAAAGTTACAACTTTATTCTTTGAATCTGCTCCTCTTCTGACTTTTCTCCAAATATTACATTTTGTTTTTCACGCCGTTTCATCTGAACTGACTTATATAGTGATGGATGTGGACATACCGAACATCACATATGAAAGTTAACGTACGTACACAATGTATTTATTTTAACACAGATCGCAATCTTTCACAACATTAACCACGATGATGGTCACATGATGACGAAGGTCTTTTGTTAGCATGTCCAAAACTCGTAAAATGTCCCTGACAAAACGGCGTGAAATGACACGTGAAAAGCTTCAGACATTACGGTGTGTATGAGTCAGTGTGTCAGGTTTGCTGTCGTACTTTCATCACAGAGGACTCCCCTCCAGCCGACGTCACACTCACACGTCCCGTCTCCTTTAAGCCCATCGTTACAGCGGCCATTTTTACAGCCGCAGTCTGCAGAGAATAATCAACCGGAGTGAGGAAGGACAGAGCAGATTTTAGATTTTAATTTCATACGTAAAAGGTCTAAACGTACCCTGATCACAGTGGACTCCGTATTTGCCGCTCTGGCAGGTCTCACAGGCCGTCCCCTTGAACCCTTTGTTACACTGACAGCGTCCCGTCCCGTTGGTCCCGTCCGCACAGAGTCCGTTACCGAAGCAGGGCTGACCCTTCGGTCCAGGACACGGTTCACAGTGCTCCCCGAAAAACCCTGTGCAGCACCTCCGCACCTGGAAACAGGTGAGAGAGTTTGACCCTTTATCAGAGAACGTCCCGTCTTTGTATCTGTGTTGGTGTGTCTTGTTTGACGTACGATGTTTCTCTGGAGGCAGGTGGCTTTGCAGCCGATGGTCAGCAGTCGCTCCTCCTCAAACATCCGAGTGAACATACATTTCTTCTTCTTCACTGATTTCTGCACACGACACAAAGTTACACATCAACTCGGACTGTTTTTAAAGTGTTTGTGGGAAACACTTCATTTTACTGATCTACAATCATCATCATCATGACAGTTAAGTTCTAATTAATGAGTAAGATATTTTATATTTCTGTGAAATGACCTCCTGTCATCCCAACATCTCTGTACATTTGTTTGAATTGTTTCAGCTCAACTTCTGAAGATCACTAACATTAAGTACATTTAATTATTCACGTTCTCATCAATCTTTCTGTATAATTTCAGCAGATCAGTCCAACTTTGTAATAAATTTCTTAAATGTTGTTGTTTACATTACGCCACCATAAAGCAACAACACATACAATTTAATAATCAAGTTACTAATAGATTTATAGATTTAAAGTCTCATTCCTTGATTATTTTTTTATGTACAGACCACTCAACAAGTTAAACAAGTAAAACAGTAACTAAAACTAAGTGCTACCATTTTAATCATCTTGTAGCATATTATAGATTTTATATACCACAGATACGTCAGAGAAATCATCAATCATCAATCATCAAGAGTCATTTTTCTCTGCCTGAACTTGGTCCTGCTGTCCACACAATCTTCTGAGACAAAGGTTGACTTACTAAAACAAAGGTCATAAAGGACAGAGTTTCTGTCTCTGTCACTCAGAACGTTTGAAGCCTGTTATGGAATAAATCCAGCGGCAGTTTTTAAACTCTCACAGGACGTTTGACTGTTCTGATGATAAATGATCTGTTATCTGTGTGATGAAGTCTTGATGACGTCTTACGTCCTGGACGGTGTCATTGGGGCAGATTTTGCTTTGTGGGAACAAACAGTCCACGCAGGTTCCCTGTGGAGAGAAAACAGAGACTGTTAGTTTGGTTCAGTGTGTCTCTGCAGGTACAGACAGGTAGATCTGCAGGTGTGTGATGACATCACCATGATTTTGTTGTATTTGGCCTCATCACAGCGGTTCCTGTTGATGGTTAGAACAGCTGACAGACCGTGAATCACTCCGTTACCACTCAGGAGGTTGGACGAATTGATCTGAGCGTCGTTCACAAACAGCTGGAGGAGAAACACACAGAGAATTCAGATGGTCACGTGATCAGATGGTCATGTGATCAGATGATCACGTGATCAGATGATATTGATAATTCATTATGCGAGTGAGACCTTTCCATCTCGAGGGAAGATGCCGAGCTGGAAGGAGAAGCCGAGCAGCGTCTCTTTGTATCCTCCAAACTGAAGGTCGGTTTTCAGGAGACGCTCCGACGCCACCACGTGGTAACGAGTCGTGTTCACATCCTGTTTACAAAATTTCAAAGACAATATCACTGGAATATAAACTGCTCAAGTCACAGAAACTGCTTATTCTGAAATATATTTTACTTTTATTTGCACTAAATTTGTTTTCTGGGTGTTTAAATAACTGTGGAAACTTATTGAAAACCAAAGGGTGAATAAAACTTATGTTACAGAAATTCATAATGATGTTCTATCAATGAGACGCTTGGTCTGTTTATTTATTTATTGATCATTTATTTATTACTTTATTATCTGTTAGTTTTTTCCTTTCTGTTCATGTCACGGACACACTCACCACTAAACTAAAAAATATTTTGTAAGCATCATGTTTTAATGTTTCAATATTATTTAATATAAAAACACATCATCAACGTTTTTTGTCTTTTCTCTGTTTCTGTCTCTCACTTCTCTTCTTTTTGGGTCAGAATTTTGATCAATAATGCAAATAACAAAGTGACGAGACAAAGATTTATTTTAGGTAAAGTTTTATTTGGTGACTAACTGCTTTTTTTTGTATTATAATGATCATTTATTGTAAAAATGTGAACATTTTGAATATTCTAGTCAAATCCACATCCATGGATGTCAGTTGTACACTTTTTAAGAGCTCTACACTCGGCCCAGTTTCTAATAAAGAGACATATTTAACTTGTTTTACTGTACCAGGGCAGCTGCAGACATTTTCCTGAGGTAATCTGTGATCGCAGTGTCTGTCGGAGCGAAGACGGTGAACTCGTCAGCCTGTTCGATCTCGTCTGTCAGGTTGTAATCCTGAACCAAACAGAGAAAAATACAGACAAACTGTAAATGAACATATATCCAGAGTTAAACCTGAGAATGTATCACGGCAGCGTGTGTGTTTGTGTTTTTCGTACAATGAGATACGATCTGAACAGAGAGAAATCCGGCCTCACGGCTAAAGTCGCCAGCAGACCTTCACTCAGTTTTCTGTCAGGAAGCAGAACCTGGAGACAGAAAAAGACAAGAGACGGTCAGAGACGGACAGAACATCATTAGCATTGTTAGCATGATTAGCTCTGTACCTTATCAATGATATGGATCAGTCCGTTGGAAGCAGCTACATTGGGTGTGGTGATGGTCGCTCCTCCGACAGCTGTGACCTGAGACAACAAAAACACATCGGCCACAGAAAGTTTCTGAAACTTTTCTCACAAGTTTCTTTTACAGAATGAAAAATGAGAATGAAAAGATTTTGGTGGGATTCATTAGACTTTCATGTGAATGAGTGAAGAGCAACAAACTGCATAATCTTAGAATCTTATATACATTATATAATCAAAAATAAGATCTTAATTTAGTCTTGTGGGTAAAACAGATAATAAATGAAAGTGAACTATCACTTGTTTTAACTCACCTCATTGGTTGTTGAAACAGGAAGTGCTGTCTTGAGAAGGGAAGTTAGAGAGGAAGTGTTGCTCAGGCTGGATGCTGGATAGTTACCCGAGATCATGTGATTTCTGTCAGAAAGTAAAAAATGGAGGATGGTAAAGAAAGAAAGTGTAAAGTATTCAAAGTCCTAAAATTAAAATAATAATAATAAAATATGAGACCTGATGAGACTCGGCAGGTTCCCCTTTGTGGTCCAGAAGTTTCTGTCCTCTGAAGACATTTTAGCGACGGCGGCTGAAGACGGAACCAGAAGGGTGACGTTCTGGTCTGACAGAGACCAGGACAGACCCGACTCCTTTGATACAAACACATAAATATATATTATCGTATCATCTCTGAGACAGCAAAAAGACATACAGCGGCAAAAAATGTTAATCATTATCAAAACATCTGCAATACAGCTGCTGTGACGTACAGATGTAAAATTGTGATACACACTAATCTGCAGTATGTATATAACTACAAAACTAAAAAAGTGTCTTCTGAGCTGTGGAGACATATGCACATAAATTTGTACTTCTATATTTATATTTATATTTATATTTACTGCATTTATTATAAATTAAATTAATGATAAATGCACATTACACGTTCTTCTTACGTTGTTTGTATGTGTCTGTGGTTTGTCATTTAAACTTTGAGGTCCAGTTACGTACGAATGTAACTTAACGAATGTAACTCTCCTTCTAGTTGTAATTACACACTTTTATATTTTGTTGATTGACATACATGTATTTCGTCACTGTTGCACAGATCTGTAAATATATTATTTATTATATATATATATTATGATATATAATATATGTGAAACTCACAGTGGTCCATGTGAAGAACTCTGAGGCGTCTGGCAGAACCATCAGCTCCTGATATCATCCGGAACACAAAGTGTGAACGTACAGAAACACTGTCTGACACATTGAGACATGCTCATCACCGTGATGGACGCTCACCTGTTGGACAGTACCGTAACACATCTGTCCATTTCCAACGTATCCTTCATCACACACACACGTCCACTGAGAGGACAGCAGGCGGCAGCTGGCCTGAATACAAACAGGAACGTGATTCATTGACCTGCTGTCGGCTTTGATAATGAACATGAATATGAATGTTACTGACCAGGTAATGACAGCCTCCATTAGCAGTCACACACTGATTAACAGCTTCACAGTCTCGCCCGTTTCCTTTGTAGCCAGCTTTACATGAACAGTCACTCTGTTGGTTCAACAAAGAAAAAAGAACAAGACGAACAAAAAAAGAACACGTGACTTTTCAGTTTGTTTGGTAACCCTTTATATTAACTGCCTGTAATAAACAGTGGTTAATAGGTAATAAGACCCTTATAAGATGCTTATGAACATTAATATGTGCTAATAAAACTGTTTAAGAGTTAATAATAGCATAATAAGCATGGCTATTGTAAGACTATAAGACACTTAGGACTTAACTTATTAACAGTTCACTATGTATTTATTAACAGTTCACTATGTATTTATTAACAGTTCACTATGCATTTATTAAGAAACATTTAAATATGCACTTATTAATGGATGAAAATAGCAGATTCTGATCATTTTTGAACTCTATAACAAAATAGATAATGGCTACAAAAGATATTCTGAGGCAAAGTGAGCAGCTAAAACTTCCTCTGAAAATAACAAAACATGACATGAAGAGCTGTGACACAGTGAAACTTGAACATAATGAGATGAAAAGGCTCAGATTAAATCACACCGTGGTCCTTTAACACGTGTGATACCTGTCCAGGTCCAACATAGATGCAGGTGGCGTTGGGGTGGCAGCCGCCTCTGTCAGGACCATGACAGTTGTTGATTGGCTGACACTCGTCTCCGTCCTCCCTCCATCCGACGAGACACTGACAGGTGTGAGAACTTGGTCCTGTCTTTATACACTTGGCCTGCAGGGGGCAGCAGAGACGCAGCACAGAGGGCTCAGCACAGACCGGACAAAAGAAGCTGCTTTAAATATATTATACTGACATAACGACTCACGTTGAGGCTGCAGCCGCCGCGGTGAGGTGGAGCACAGGGGTCTGACTCCACACAGGTGATACCGTCGCCCTGGTAACCAGGTTTACACACACACCTGAAAACACACAGAGCAGATTCACTGAATAACATCTGAGGTCGTCTTTTATTAACAACAGGCTTTGTTTAAGTTGGTTCAGTAAAGTGCCCTCTAGTGGCCAGAAAGTGATCAAGTGGCCCCTAAAGTTCAGGTAAACTCACCTGGTGGTTCCCTTGCTGAAGTCACAGTCTGCGTGGGCGTGACAGAACTGAGCGTTAACACCGCAGGCTGCCGTCTTGCGCTCGCAGAACAGACCGGTGTAACCCATCTGACAGGAGTCCGGTTTACAGCGACCGTTGGAGTCTGGACGGTTGTCACACTGTCCATGGATACAGGGACACGCTGAGGAAGACACACAGGTGAGTCTTTATCACGCTGACGTCACACCTACCTGTATGATGTCACAACTCAGACTTACTCCTGTCACAGTTTGGTCCATATTTGTTGGAGGCGGAGCAGTACTGACAGCGAGAACCTCCGAAGTTCACATCACAGACACATGATCCGTTTCCTGCCAACCCCTCCTGACACTTCAGGAGTAAAAGTTCTTGTTAAAATTTAATAAAAACCATGGAAGCTGTTTATTAATATATACCTTAAATGGACAGTTCACCCCAAAATAAAAAGATTCTCCATGTTTCTCCTCTGGTCTGTAGTTCTCTTTATACATCCAGATAGTTCTGGTGTGATCTGCAGAGTTTTGTGTAGTTGTGGGATTTTAACCCTTAAAATGCTGCAGATAACATTAAATCATCCCTGAACTGAATTTTAAGACACTTTCAGGGTCAAAAAGAAGAGAAAGTTAGTGTTATTTATTTTATTTATGACTTTTCACTGTAATTTTTAACAGTAACTAATGAAATCCATCCCTGGCCTTCCACCTGACCTTCCACCTTGTTCAGGTGTGTGTTGATGTCGACTCTGACCTGGCCGTGTCCGGAGCACGGAGTCTGGTATCCTCCTGGACAGGGACTACAGTCTGGACCGTAGAAACCTTTACAACACGCAGGAGTCTGAACAAACACACAAACACATCAGAGTCACAACCTCCTTCAGTTTAAAAAGATTTTACAGCCTCATTTTCTGCTCAGAGGTTATTTTCATTCTGATTTCAGACAGCTGGTCAGAGGACTCCCTTTACTGCAGTACAAGTACAGATACTCGAGTAAAAGTAGAAGTACTGATTCAACTTGTTTACTGCAGTAAAAGGAAAAGGTTCAGGCTCTGAAATGTCCTCAGAATATTAAAGTAAAAAGTCGTCCTCTGAAGGACATTTCTACTGACTGTGTCTGTAAAAAGACAACTGAACCTCAGCTTTTCTCCACCACAGAGTCTCCGTCTCTGTCTGTCTCACTTTCTTTATGCTGGTTTTGTCTTGTTATGTCTTTTAAGTTCATTTTTTATCTTGTCTGACTTAATTACCTCCAACTCTACAGTTGGTCCTGATTCTGATCTGAAAACAGATACAGCGAATGTGTTGACGAATGTTTTTAATCGGATTCATGATGCGTTCGTGTACCGTCACAGCGAATGTGTTGACGAGTGTTTTAAATCGGATTCGTGATGCGTTCGTGTACCGTCACAGTTGTGTTGCAGAGAGGAGAGCAGCCTCTGACTGGGATCTTCACAGCCGGGTTGCTGATGGACAGAGTGTAAATGCATCCGAACGAGCTGGTGCCCTGATCAATAGAGAGATCGATCATGACATTTCTCATCATCAACTACAGATATATAAAAAGTAGAGTGAGACATCTTACTGCAAAAACTCCAGATGAGCACTGGTTGGATTTAGAGCAGCTGACACATTCACCCTGAAAGAGGAAACAGATTGACAGTAAATACAGACAGAACATCGTACGTCACACAGATCGTCAGAAAAACTCATGGAGGTTTTCTTCTTCTAAAAAGCTGAAAAACAGACTGGAGTCTGGTGTAACATTCATGGATTAGATTCATAGATTCATTGATTGATGAACTGAATATACTACTCTACTCTAAACTGCGTGGTTAGTTTAACTTTGCTTCTGTTGAAGCTCTGTTTTTTTTCTTGTTGCTGTTGAAGCTCACCTGGATGAGTTTTGAGGCCTCGATGATGTCACACCTGGATGGCAGCACAGGTTCAATGGAGGGCGGAGTCAAGACTCCATCCACAACATACAGACGTCCGTTTTTAGCTTCCACTGCCACCTCCAACACGGCCGCTCCATTCACCAGAATCTGACCCTGAAAACACGAGTCAAACAGATAAAACTTATCGATTATCGATCAGTTATTATTACATTAATACTGTTGTGGCTGTGATATTGGGAATTTCAGATGTGAAGACTGAATATACAGAAGCATCAGAGAGATCAAGACGACTTTAGAACAACATGGAAAGAAATTTTTAAGATCCACACATACGTTTTCTGTCACGTTAATCGTCAGAACCTGATTGGCCTTCGTCGTGATTCTGGGACTGGACACGGCGTTATAGACCTCCAGCTTCAAACCAGAAACCAGAAATATGAATGATAATCAGCAGATTTGATGTATATAAAATACTGAAGTAAAATTTGATAACCGCTGACCGCAGTGGACGGGACGATGTGGTTTCTGAGCAGCTCCACCAGTTTACTGTGACCCTGAGAGGTGAGGAGAAAAGGGTTTTTACATCATTTTGGTGAATTTGACAGCTCATTGAAATAACTGTTCTGAACTGAGATCACTTGTTTTTGATTGGTTCTCACTTCAGCACTGCTGAGGTACTCCAGGTGTCCTTCAGGCATCGCAGCAAAGGCTGAACTGATTGGAGCAAAGACGGTGATCGGACCAGAGAGGTCGAGGACTGATGCCAGGTTAGCTTTCTGCAAACAAACAACTGAACACGTCACTAACTCTCTTTCTCTTTTCATATTAATTGTTTAATGAAGCAGCTCTACCTGACAGAGCGGGAGACAAAACGTCACATACAGCCGAAACCTTCTGGTGGTTCTAGTGTTCTAAAATCTAAATGTGAATTTTCATCGTGCGTGCCGAGAACAGCACGTAGGACATACGTACCTCTAACAAAGAAGTGAACTTGTCAAATTTGCCGTAGTCAGAAATAATCTTCAACAGATTTTGCTGTGAGGAAACAGACGGGATGGAATGAGATAAATGAAGGAATGAATCTCTGATACGTGGACAGAAAAGTAAAGTTACACCACTTCATCATTTTACTGAACACCTGTCTGTCACTCTCCACCGTAGCTGAGACGCTGTCCATCAGTTTATTGATGATATGAATCATCCCATTAGACGCCAGAACGTCAGACTGGATGATCACACCCTTCTTCCTGCTGCCATGGATACGGATCTTAGTCTGAGTGTCCTGAAGAGACAAAAAGAAGGAAAAGTGTCAGCCTAAGTCTGATTTACATAATGTCTGAATCAAACCGATCACACCTGATCACACCTTTGTAACTCTGTCTCACCCCCTCTGATGTGTCTGTCTCAGCTGATTTTCCAGTCAGAGTGTAAAAGATGTCCGTTTGTTTCAGAGTGTCAAACGGCATCACCCCAGCAACCAGGTGCATCTTACACAGGTACTTGGCTTTGGACTCGTCTGCTGTCAGAGTCCTCACCTGGTCAACACACACACGCACAGTGACATCACAGTCTTTATCACATGTCTCCTGGTCTGATTTATTTCATCCTGTGTTCTTGTACAAGTGTTTGTCTCTAAAACCTTCAGAGTAAAACATTTAGAGTCAACAAGAAATTCCAAAATAAGAGTCAGGACTGAAGAAATATCAGATAAAGTTTATTGGATGTGATTCTTACTGAAATTCCTCTGAAGCCTTTATTGATCGGGACAAAGAGAGTGAAAGGACCAAGGTTCTGCAGAGGCCAGGAAAGAGAACCTGCAACACATGCAAGTTACATTACAGAGAGTAATCTAAATACATGATTGTAACTTATTTCCCAACATTCTGTATTCATATTAACATCATTGTTTTGGCCGATGCCGAGGACGATGCTCGCTCACTCACGCCGACAGGATCCTGACTGTAGTTCACATAATGGCCACCAGGTGTCACTAATAATGAGGACTTTCTTAAAGTGACTTTAAAAATCTATAAATGACCATCATACCAAACAGAGTGATTGCGTTGCTCAGCTGACCACTCCACTGTCCTCCAGGTTCTGTGTTCAGATCTGTCAGACGCTGCATGATGGTCCCGTAGCACACTTTACCGTTACCAAGGTAACCCTGAAGACAGGTGCACCTGAGGGACAGAGGGACAGGTGATCTCAAGTCACAGTCTTGTCAATAGAAAAATAGGTCCAAACGTGTGAAAACAGGGCAGTGCACGTCGTCCGTGCGCTTCACCCGTTATCTTTCAACTAGTGATCAATGTGGCAATAATTTTTCCACTGATCGATTACTTGTTTAGTCGATAAAATGTCAGAAAAATGTTGATCAAATTCCAAGATGATGTCCTCAAATGTCTTGTTTTGTCCATAACAGAAAGTTTACAGATCAGCTTACTGATCAGAAAAGTTCCATAATTACTTAATAACTGATCAATTCCCAGACTGTTAAAACATGTTAGCCATTTAGCAGTAAAATGAAGTGACTGACTGGATGGTTCCTGGTCCCACGGTGGTGCAGTCGGCGTTCTTGTGACAGGAATCAGGTCGACAGGAGTCCTTCAGGCTGCAGCTGCCGTTCACCAGGTGTTCAAAACCAGGAAGACACTCACAGTGAGACTGAACAAACACAGCAGGTACACAGCGTCAATATTCAGAGAACCAAGAGTAGCACCCTGCTGGGGGGGTGGGGAACCTCAGAACATGTCATATCACTGAGGCAGGAGACGATCCAAAGGAGTACATCGTCTGCATAACACTGATAGAAACTGCATGGTCCGAGGGTGGACCCCTGAGGGACTCCACAGATAAAATCAGCAACAGAAGAACTGACATTTGCTTTAAAAACTGAAAAGGTTCTATTGAACAGGTCTGAGTGGAGCAGCTGTAGATCAGTTCTCCTGAAGTCTGTCTAAAGGAAAAGAGAGTTCTAAGTTCTATATGTGGGAATATAGTTCATGTGAAAACACTGAAAACTACTCTCTTAGAAAAAAAGATTCCAAGTAGGCCCATAAAGGGTTCTTCAAGATGACCTTTTCCTTAGATTTCTATTGGAACCCAATGAGTTCTACAGGGAACCCCTCTTTGTTGTACAAGTTCCACCCAGAACCCTCTCTAGACATTAAATCCAGAAGATTTCCATCTTTTAAGGCTGCTAACAAGAACCCACCCAAGAGACCATTTTTATATTCCAAGGGTTTTATCTAGAAACCACCCAGGGGGTTCCACCAAGAACCCTTTTACATTCCTTGGATTTTATTTTTTCAATCATTCAAATTTGGCTGAGTGGAAAATAACACATTTCTGTGGTGATTTGTTGTTGTGCATAAAAGTGATTAATTGGGTTGAAACTGTCATATTTTAGGGATTTAGTTCAGTTGTTTCCCATTTTCTTTTGTAGTTCGTGTCTTTTGTTGTTTCTGCTGTTTTACTTCCTGTGCTTTTTCCTCCATCTTTGATTCCAGATTGTTGTCACTGTGTGTCATGACCCTCACTCATGTACTTAGTCTTGTTTTTCTCTCCTCAGTTGCCAGTTGTCTTTTCTTCTGGGTTTTTTGGACTTCATGAGGGACATATATGCATTTTGATTTGGGCTGTTGATTAGGAATACTTTGCTTATGGACTCATCTGTGGTTTGAAGCCTTTTCTTTATTTTGATCCTGCTCATTAAACATTTGAAATGTACATATTTTCCGTCTGCATTTTGAGTCTGTTCTTCTGTTTCCTGCTTGACATCATCAACAGTAATTACTTTCTCCAGCATTTAAGATAAAAGCATAATTTAGAAATTGGATTCTTGGACCCAGTCTGTCCTCACCTTCCCTGGTCCGTCGTAGACACAGCGTGCTGACTCGGCGGTGCAGCCTCCGTGTTTGTTCTGACATGGTTCTATGGCCATGCAGACCCGTCCGTCCCCGCTGTAACCCTCGTTACAGGCGCACAGGTGCTTGTTTGGACCGGTGTGGACACAGGAGGCGTGGACATGACAGGGCTGCTTGAGACAAGGGTTCATCGCTGAGGGGACAAACATCACAGGGATTTTGAAGACGTCTGATTGGTCAAATGAACTCTGCCATGTTTTCGGACAGTTACTCACAGACACACTGATCTCCTGATTTCTGGTAACCGGCGACACACTGACACACCAACGCTCCCGTCAGAGCTTCTTCCATACAGCGAGAGTTCTCCGGACAGTCGAGACGCGAGCACGCTTCTGATGCTGAAACACAACACAGGTAGGACAACAGGTGACAACAAACACAACAACAGCAACAGGACAGGTGAGAATCAGCTGCACACTCAGAATCAACAACAGTCTTTACTGCAGTAGAAGTACAGATACTTGTGTAAAAGTACTGATTCAACAAACATCGTCCTCTGAAGGACGTTTCTACTGACTTTCTATGCAAAGCTAACTGAACTCTACAGACTCTCAGTCTCCGTCTGTCTGTCTCACAAACCTTTATGTCATGTATCTTATTACATCTTTTTTGTCTCGTTACGTCTTTACATCGTTCTTCGTCTTGTTGCATCTGTCTCCTCTTGTTATATGTAATGTTACGTCTTTTACGTTGTTTTCTTCTTTTATGTTATTTTTCATCTTATGTCTTTACGTCAGTAAACCTTTTTTTTTGCCATTTTTCAACTTCTTCTCAAATCTCATATGATGTTTTTGTTTTGTTACTTATTATGTCTTTTGTGTTATTTTTCATCTTGTTACGTCTTTCAGTTTTTCATCTTTTTAATTTTTCATCAGCTTAAGTCTTTTACAATATTTTTGTTTTTTGTCTTTTATCATATTTCATTTCATTTTTTGACATTTTCATCAATTCCATCTCGTCTTCTCTGTAACATTTGTTCTTACACTGATTTCTTTGCTAGCTGTTTATCTGTTGATCAGACGAGACGTTAGAACCAGCAGACTG
Source organism: Lutjanus erythropterus (assembly GCA_020091685.1). Lineage (NCBI taxonomy): Eukaryota > Metazoa > Chordata > Actinopteri > Lutjaniformes > Lutjanidae > Lutjanus > Lutjanus erythropterus. The sequence continues at coordinate 367,340 of CM034612.1, forward strand.
ACCTTGATCACACTTGGTTCCTTTATATCCAGCAAAACAGAAGCAGGAACCCCCACCTCTCAAACCATGGTCACACAGACCGTGGACACACTGACACTCTGCAGAGACAGACACCAAAGAAGAAGAGGAGCGCATGAAAATATGATCTGATTGATATTATCAGTCTGATTATTTATCTGAAGTTACCTGAACTACAGGTGGGACCGTAGCGACCAGGTGCACAATCCTCACATGCAGTCCCTGCAAAGCCCACCTGAACACACACACACACACACACACACACACACACACACACACACACACACACACACACAGGATAAATTTTAGTTAAATAAACCAGCAGACAGAACATCCCAGACAACCAACTTACACCTCACCTCAGTACTTAATGACCAGCAGGTTCTCTATCAAAGGTTCCCAAGAACCTCCTCACTGACAACTACAACATCCCAAAGGATCACTAGAACAACGTAAGACCTCAAGAAAACATGACTAGTTTTTATAAAATTAACTGCCAGAACCTCATTGATCACTAGAACCTCCTCAATGAGACGTCTCAATGATCACTAGAACCACCTAAAGTACCCATAACAGCTCCTTAAGGACCATTAGAACCACCAAACCAAACCTCCTAAATAGAACACTCAAACCTGCTAATGATTATTAGAAAGACATATGTTCCACTAGAACCAGCTGAATGACCACAAGAACCACCTAAAGTACCACTACAATGTCCTCAGTGACCACTTGAATGTCTAGGGATTACTACGACCATGTAAATGTTTTTGAGAAACTCCTTAATGAAAACTAGAACGTCTCAAAGGAACCCTGAAACTTCACCACTAATAGAACCACTTCTCTGACCACTAGAACCTCTTCAGGAACCCGTAGAACCTGGGCAGTATCTGGTCCAGAGGCTTTCAGACTCATTACTTCATTGTACGTACTGTTTAGATCCCCCAAAGCTTCATGGGAGCTGCAGTTTGAACGTGTTACCTGACAACTGCAGGTTCCGTTTCCTCCCAGCCCATCAGAACAGAGTCCTCGGCCACTGCAGGGTCTGTCCGCGTGTTCAGGACACTCTGAAACACAAACACACCGCAGGAAACAGTCAGCAGACGTTCTTACAGAGTTGTGACAGCATTGTTTTTATGTTTTCTGTGAGGAAACAGATCCATCCCTCCATCCTCTTCCTCTGTCCCTCTCTTATCTCCACAGATCATTGGTTCACTGAGCAGCTTTGTTTGCTCTGTCGTCCTCAAGTCACGTCTGACATTCATCATTCAAACATCACAACTAAAGGTTTCAGAAAAATCTGCTCAGAAATGCCCCCAACTTTTGATCGGAACATTACAACTTTATGTTGCAACGAGACAAAAATCTCATCATTAATCTGTCAGTGACTTTTAGGATTAATCAGTTAGAAAATCAGTGAGAAAAAATTATCCTATCACAATCAACTGAAAAATAGGAAAACAGCTCCATCTGTAATCAATCTGGCAATCATTTTTTCCCCTAATTAATTACCTGTTTGGTCCATAAAAAAAAAAAAAAATCAGAAAATGTGTCTCAAAGTCCAAGATGACGTCCTCAAATGTCTTGTTTTGTCCACAACTCAAAGACATTCAGTTTACCGTCAGAGAGGACAGGTTTGATTGAAGCTGATGACACTAAAATGAAACATTTCCTGTCTTACTTATCTTTGTCCCTGCCGGTGGACATGTCTGTCTCATGTGTTTGGAGGGTTAATTAAACATTAGGTGTCCAGCAGCCCCTCTAGCTCTATGTGTGAATGTCAGCACATTTCTGTCCTGCTGACGGAGAATCTACAGAGGAAGGAAGTCCTGGTTCCTGCAGGACGATCTGCATCCTGCAGGACTGGACACTGATCATGTGACTTGAGTCACCTGGAGGCCTCTCAAGTCTCCTCCATGCGGACAAAACACAGACTCCTCTGTGTCCTTTTTATAGGTTATAGTTACTGTCATCAGATCAGGTACATTAGGGTTCTTCTGCTGCTCCTGGTCCTGTTTCCAGACTGAAGGTGAGGTGTCCTTCATGGAGCCTGAAGATCTGAAGCTCACTGACGTCTTTTTAAATTTTACTTTAAGCCCAAAACTGTATTATCCAGTCTCATGTATTTGGTTATTAGGTTGATTCAGTGTCCACTCTGACTTCTTGAGGACATTTATGAAACATGTTGAGACCCAGGACCATGTTGGAGTACCTCAGAGCTCAGATCTGGTGCCCTGCTCTTTACTTAAGCAGATCAAAATTTAGATTTCAACAACGCAAGAAAATTATAACCGTAAGTTTTTTATGAAATGTCCTGATCTCGTTTGACTGTCGGATGTGAATGAAGCTGTGACATTTTGTCAAAGTCAAACCCTGATGAAACCAGGAGAAGTGGTTCTGATTGATCACAGTCCTGCTCCTCAGAGGATCTAACCCTGATCCTGATCCTGACCCCTGCAGGTTTTAAAGACATGTTTAAGAAACTTACCGATACAGTCTGGACCCCAGTACCCTGGACAGCAGCTCTTCACCTCCACCTCTCTGTAACATTCGAACGAGCAGCCGCTGACGGCCAGTCTCAAACTGATCGTCTTGATCTCGTACCTTTACAGAGACACACCGATATCTGATGGTTAATACCGCCGTCTGTTATCTATCAAAATACAAGATAATGCTCACAACAACGTACTGACTTCTATCAATGAAATAAGTCGTTCCAACAAAATGACAACATGTGGAACAAAACAAGTTCTTCTTAACTTGTGCTGATAGAGTAAGAACTTGCAACAAGATATGAAACCTGTACCAATAAACAAATTGATAACTTGTACAATCAAGATAAGAACTTCTGTGAATAAGAAAATGATCTCTGGGCTTTTGGAGTCTCTGTAGAATTAAAGAAACCAACTTCTTCAGTCGATGTATTTGTTTGTTTGTGTGTATTGTTTATTTGATTGTGTACCTGTTAAAGTATTTTGAATAAAGACTTTTATTTTGTTGTGTGTTCTCACTTGCAGTCCTGAGTGATGGATTTAGGTGTCTGTTTGTATCCTGATGGACACGGCATCAACATACTGATGCTGCAGGAGTGACACGCCGTCCGAGTCCTCAACACCGTCGAGTTCGAGCAGAAGTTCTGACACAAACAAACAAACAAACAAACACAACAGGTTGAATCAGTCAGGAGGTGAGTTTGAACTGCAGCTTGACAGAAAGATTCAGACTTATTTTACACAAAACTAGAGAACAAATTGATTGGTTTTATATCTTTTATATCTACCAGTGTGATGATTTGTTTCATTTGACAAACAATTTAATTATCATCCAGTCTGGTCTGTCTGGGGGTTCAGGGTTCACAGCTGGAAGTTTTAGAGTTGATTTGAACATTTAGCTCTTGATATTTAAAGCACTTCCTGTCTGGTTGAGATCCTCAAAAGGCTCATAGAAGAAGAAACGTTTCCAACGTGAGAGAGAAATGACATCGTCAGTTTGAACTGGAGCGTGACGGAACGTAAACAGGAAGTGAGTGTAATAACTCGACTAGCTGCTGATGTTATCAGCTCCATCTGATCCACCCAGGAAATACAGAGAAACACAGGTCCTGAAAAAGACCTGGAAAAGACCTTGAAAAGAGCTGGAAAAGACCTGGAGGATCTAAATGCAGCACACTACTTCATGATAAAGGTTACTGAAGAAAAAAATGATTTATGATGAAAACATCCTTTAACTAATAAGATTTAAAATAATAAATGATCTAAGAATCTGATCAAATAATTCAAAGAAGTTGATTTAAACTCAGGATCAAAGCAGCTTCATCTTAATGTGAAGAGTTAAAGTTTTTTTAAATTATAGTTATTATTATTGTTGTATTTTCACATGTTGTATATTTTATTGTATATTTTGAATAATATGAATAAAATATATAATTATCTCACTGTTATCTATTAATTCATCAGAAGTTAATATAAAGTTACTTTATTTTATTGATTTTATTTGTTTTTATTTTGTTTCTTTTTAATTTATTTTATTGATTTTGTTTGGGTTTGATCCGACTGTTTGTCACTTCATCTGTTCAGCATTTTAATCTGCACTAATGTCTATGAAAGGTGCTGCACAGATAAAGTTTGACTGACTGATTGATTGATTGATTGATTGATTGATTGATTGATTGATTGATTTATTGATTGATTGAGGCTTCTGAACGTCTGAAACTGCTCTTTAACTTTTACTTTCCTGTTTTATTTGTGTTGAAATATTTTATTACTTTATGTTCCTTTTACATTTTGTCTTGTGGCTCCTGATGCTTTTATGTTTTACGTGAAGGATTTTGAATTCCCTCGTTGTTGAAATGAGCTCTTCAGGTAAATTGACCTCAACTCAAATGAGTTTTATTCAGGAATTATTGATCACTTATTTCTTATTGTAAAGTGTTTCTGTAATCAGAAATACTGATATGCTGCAGCTGATGGCATGAACACAGTTACATGTGATTTTTTTCTTTGCAAAGTTAAAAAATTAAGAAAAATGATAAAATAAAAGAGAGAAAGAGAAATTTAAACAACCAGCAGACTTTTCATGGTTGATTATATGTTTAATATTGATTACAAACAATCAAAGAGTCGATCACTGACACATTATGAATAGTTTTATCTGAAAGTTTGCATATATACATATTTTATATATTTTAATTAATTTATTTGATTCTAGTTTTTATTCTGTTTATGGGTTTTTAAATCTTTTTAAAAGTGCTTCTTCTTATTTCTCTGTTCTCATGTTTTCCATGTTGTGTTTTATTATTTTTTATTATCATTATTATGATGACATTTCTGTGATGGAACACAAGTTAAAACATGTCTGGATGAATAAATAAATAAATGAATAAACTGTACCTGTTGTGTGGCAGCTGACTTCATCATCATCATCATCATGAGCGAGACGAGCAGCAGCTGACAGGACTCCATCATGTCTGTCCTCTGTGAGTCTCTCAGATCATCTGTGGTCAGTCTGTCCCTGTCCTGCTTTTCAGCATCACCTCCTCCTCGTCTTCCTCCTCCTCCTCGTCTCTGGTCCCTCCTCCTCCTCCTCCTCCTCCTCCTCCTCCTCCGTCTGTTTCCTGAACCTCTCTGCTGAGTCGGAGGATTTCTTCACTCTGTTGAATCACAGACAAAGAAACAAACGGAGTTGATTCGAGTTTAGAATCACAGACAGATGACTGACAGCAGCTGCTTTAAATAGTTTCACTTCAGACAGATTTACTTCAACAATCAGGTGTATGAAAAATGTTTCTGAAATGTTTTTCAAACGTTTCTCAGTCTGACCAGCTGTCCAACTTTCTGTTGGACTGGACAACATTTGTACGTCCCACATCTTGATTGGTTCGACTTTTCAAAAGTCAAATAGAATAGAAATAGAAGAGGAAGGACAGAAATGTTTATTTTTATTTTGAAGTGTTTTTAATATCTAAATCTGACAATCCTCAGCTTCTGAAAACAATATCTTGTGATTATTTGGACTGATTTTGAAGTTGTGAAATGATTTGTGATGTTAGAGGGAATAATAATTATTTTCTGCAGGTGTCTGTAGACTCTGATGTGCAGCTCAGGACGTCTGCAGCCACAACATTTCATTTAAAATGCTAATTTGACGTATTTCACCTTTAACAGATATCGCACCTCATGCAGTTTTAACACTGTAGTAAGAATATTATCATTTTAAAAAAAAATGACCCTACACTAAGCTCCACCTACAAACAACAACTGTCCAATCACAGGTTAGCAACTATAACTAGGGCTGTCAATCATTCCAGGAGGCGCTTCATGAGTGAAACACAAGAGAACAAGAGAACATGTGATGAACGGATCCAACTCTTCATCTGCTCTAACATTAGCTGCAAACGTCAAAGAGTCTTTTTTTTTTTAGACTAAATGATTAATTGATTTATTAATTTGATTAATAATGAAATTAATTATTAGTTAAAGCCTGAGTGGAACCAGCTGAGCAAAAAACAAATCTGTCTAAATTTTTAAATGGGTCAAAGTTTGAGGCTGCAGATCAAGTATTTTCTTTTTTGTCACAAGTGGTTGCTGTTTTTTTTTTTAATTATTTTATTTTACATGAAAAAAACTCGAGAACAAAAGGTTAGAAATTATTTTTTTCCAATAAAAATGTACTTTATTTACCAATAAAAGAACTACATTCACAACTTGCTGAAATAAATAACTTGAAAAGTTCAAATGATCTTGTTAAAAAAACTACATGAACTTTGTCCCGTCAGTTTTATTTTTTTATAAAACTCCAAATCATAACAGAAGCTCTTTTCAAATATCATGTCAAGATGCACGATATCGTCAGCGTGTCATCAGCATCGACAGATAAAGACTATAGAAAAATCATATCTGTTTCAATGGACTTTGAAAACCGTATTGTACTTTGAAAAGCACTCTGTTTTATTTTGAAAAGTATGTATTTTATTTTGAAAAGCAGTGTATTTTATTTCTGTCCTCATGTTGACTTCAGTTGACCCTGATTTTCTTCAGTAAACTGTCACTCAGTGAGCTGAACTCAACTCTTTCATGTGAAGAGAAAAAACAGGCAGAATTAATTAACTAATCAATTAACTGATTAATTAATCAATCAATCAATGACAATATAATGTTCAAAAAAATGTGACAGAAAAAAGTTTGATTTGACTTTAACAGTGAAGTAAACAGCATTGAACTATCACTTTGTGTGTGTGTGTGTGTGTGTGTGTGTGTGTGTGTG
>CM034612.1:374616-387116 GCA_020091685.1 Lutjanus erythropterus
CACAGAGACAGAGTCAGAGGGACAGAGACAGAGACAGAGACAGAGACTGAGACAGAGACAGAGACAGAGACAGAGTCAGAGGGACAGAGACAGAGACAGAGACAGAGATAGAGACTGAGACAGAGTCAGAGGGACAGAGACAGAGACTGAGACAGAGACAGAGACAGAGACAGAGACAGAGAGACAACGTCCAGGACAGACTTTCAGAAACACTGAGTGTTTCTAACATTAAACTTATCAGTTGTGATTCAAACATTCAGCTGTTTGTCTGCAGATGTTTGACAGATGTTCTACATTTTCTCTGAATAATTTAAACTTCTTAGAGTTCAGGTAGTAAATCCCAGCGTCTCACCTGTCTGCTGACAGCACAGGTCTGTCTGTCTCACTCACCTGGTGTGGGCTGTCAGGGTCAGGACGGTGTTCAGGGGGTCTCTGATCCACGCTGCCACTCCCAGCACACATGCTGACATCAGCTGGACACACACACACACACACACACACACACACACAGATCAGTTTCTGCTGCCTACAAATAACATCTCAGAATGTGAGACATGCTCACACACACACACACACACACACACACACACAGTGGCCTAGTTTCTCTGCAAACGTTCACTTTCACTGTAAACATGCTGCACACACTCAGTGTGTGTGTGTTTCTCTCTACATGTGTGACTGTTTTCTCATGAACACGGTGAATCATCATCAGTGGTGTTTTTTACTGCAGCTCACGCCGTCGTGTCTGTTTTCACCTCCACAGGTCAAACTTTTCACTTTTATCTGTGTTGATTCTTTAATTCATGAAATGTTGCTTCACGTGTGATAAAACACGTCTGAATCATGACAAACTTGTGGCCGTCTGCTCAGAATATTAGATGAATAAAGATGGACACGTTATTCATGTTGTTTATTGATCAAACTCATGAGTTAAGATGTGAAACAGCTGAAAAACACGTGAAAATGTTTTCACATAAATCTCTGAGTTATCACGTCTGAAAATGGACCTTATATCACAATTTCACTTTCACATTTAATATAATTTTACATTTTTTTTCCACAAATTTTCAACTTTCTGAAAATTCATGTGACAATCATGTTTATTTGTCACATATGAAATATGTATTTTTTTAATGTTACATGTGAAATATCTTAATATATCACACGTATGTGCATTGTCTCTGTGTATCTGCATGTTTTTTTGTTATTTAAGTTTTTATGTATCTGCATGTGAAAATATTACACACATGGTTGTGAAAGTCTTTTTGTGTGTATTCTGAAAACTACATGTTTATATGTGAAATCATCACATGTAACTTTATTGTTTTTTATAAACCACATGTGAATTTATGAAATGTGAAATTTCACTTTTGTTGTTCGTGAGAGTTTTCTAAAATTATCTTCAATATTTCACTTGTGAAATGGGTGAAAATCACGTGCCACAATCAAGTTAATTTATCACATGTGAAATGTGATATTTAATGTGAAATTGTTCATGTATTAGATTTCACATGTCAAATATCTTCAGCATGTAAACGTTAATGCCACACGTGTCTGTATGTAAAATGATCACGTGATACTAACAGTGAAAATGTTTCACACATGATCTCTTATGTGAAATCTTTCAAAACTGTATAATCAACATGTGCGTTTATTACATGATTCATATGAAAATGTACCTAAATATGACATTTACATATAAAAAATATGAAAACTGTACTTTTTTTGAGTTTTTCAGTTTTCATGTGTTAAGTTTCACAAGTTTCACAATTAACTTTTGTCACAAAATTTCACATTCAAAAATTCATCTTTCTACATCGTGAAACCATCACATGTTGTTGTTTTTTTTATATTTCACATGTGAATAATGTTTATTTATGAAATGTGAACATGTAGTTTTCACTCATGTTATTCACAGGTGAGTTTTGTAAAAAAAAACACCCTCAGATGTGACCTGATCTTCCACGTTATGATTGTACAATGATCGATCAGTGATCAATAAACCCCTCAATAACCTTATTCATATGTATGCCACATGCAGCTCGTGTTATCTCACCCAGAAGAGCAGGTTGAGCGCGTACAGCAGACACCGCAGACACCTCACCGCGTCCTCCCGAGCCATCCCGACCGGAGCTCCGCGGCGCGGCTCATCTGAGCCCGGGGCGCCATGGCAACAACATGCTCACTGCAAACACACAACACGGCGGCTGGAGACGGAGACACGTCTGTGCAGATTAGCACTCATTAGACCGGAGCCTCTTCTTAGAAACTGCGTCTGCTCCGTGCGTAAAAGCCGCATTCCGCTCCGTGCGCGTCTCTGCCGCTCGGCTCTGTCCGGACTGTGGTGTCAGCAGCTCGGGTTTGTCCGTGAGCAGCTCCAGGAAACTTTCACAACAGGTGGTTTCTTACTTTCCTTCCTCAGCTCTCAGCTCTCAGCCCCGACGGGGTGATGGACGAGTGTTTCCACATCAATCATCACTCACTTAGCGCACAAAATACGCACGGCGCGGATCACTTTAAACCGCGTTCCTGCACCGAGTCACGCATTTATCTCACAGCTGATATGTGATCCAAAAAGTTCAAACTGAAGTATCAGAATATCAGACCAAACAAACATCCAACAGCTGCTGTAAATCCTCCCTAACGCGCTCCACACGCTCACTTTGCGCGTAAAAACGCTCCTCCGCTGCGGTGAAACTCCGAGCCGTCGAGCGGACTGTTGCTGTAGCTGTAGCCGGAGCCCGGAGCACTGTGGAGGGGAAGGGGGGCGGTTCTCCGTCCCGTCCCGTCCTGACGCTTCTTCCTCACTAATTAAATGCGTGCAGCAGCAGCAGCAGCAGCAGCAGCAGCCTCCCTCCTCCTCCTCCCTCCTCCCCCCGGCAGGCAGGCAGGACAGGCAGGGAGTCCTGGGGGAGGACAGAGGAATGTGTCCGCCTCCAGCCGCAGAGCCGCGGGGTCAGCAGGCCAGCAGGCTGCTGCCTCACACTGTTGTTGTGTTGAAGAGGATGAAGCTGCTACACAGAGGAAACACACGGAGGGAGGGAGGGAAGGAGGAAGGAGGGAGGGAGGGAGGCCTCTGCAGGCCGACTGCACGTCAACACACACAGGGAGGGAGGATGGACAAAAGTATGTGGACAAAAAGTACTCTCTCTCCTGTGTATATGTCCATATACTTTTGGCCTATAATTATGTGGACACAAACTAACGTCTGTCTTGTAGTTGGTGTCCACATACTTTTGTATATATGGACACAAACTACTGTTTGTTTAGTAGTTTGTGTCCATTTACTAAATACATGCACAGTATAAAAAATGCATACTTTTGCCACAAGTGTGTGGAAATAAACGACTATCTAACTGGTAGTTTTAAGTCCACATAGTTTTGGCCGTCAGAATATGGACACAAATTAATGTATAATTAGTGTCTTGTGTCCACATACTTTTGGCCATATGTATCAACAATCAATCAACCAACTAATCAATCAATCAAGTCTCTAACCCATCTAAATTACATCATTACAAACAAGAAAGGAGACATTTACATTATGTGAACAAAAACAGTTAAACTGTCGTCATGTCAGGCTGATCTGAACAACATCAAGAAGAAAAGACACTATTTATTATTTATGAAGGACATTTTAATTGTTATAATTCAATTATAATGTTTCATTGTATTTTGAACAGATTTTTGTCAGTCCAGTTGGATGAAAGAGTCTTTTGATGAATCTGAAAATGATTTTTTAAAGCAGCTAAAATTGTCATTTGAAGAAGCTGCAGGGTTTTTATATCAGATAGATCATCAGATACTCCGTGACTTGAATATCATCAACACTAATCTCAAATACAGACTAAATTTAATTTTTTAAACAACTTTGTATCACTGATCAATGATACTAAAGCTTATCATTGTGTGGAATTCACTCCTCTTGATATTGATCACAAGCTCCTTGGTATTCTTAAACATAAACTACAGTAAAGACCTACCTTTGTCATCTGATATAGAAAGTATTATTTTAGATTTTATGTTAGTGTTGTTTTAATCTCGCTCTGTGAGCCACTTGAGCTGTATGAGTGTATGAAAGGAGCTCGGCCTTTAAAGCTCAGTTGAGTTTGCTTGGGAACAATAGAAAATCATTATTTTATGTATAAAATATGATAAAACAGATATTAAATGTCTATTTGACAGAATAATAATATTTTAGACTTTAAAAAAATGATTTTTTAAAGCTAGTTATTATTTTGATAATCTGTTAACACAACCTTATAACAACATGCCACGTTGTATTTCACTACAAATATGAGGAATGTTTGATTTACCAAGTATTACCAGTATAGATAAATAAGGCTGCACGGTTAATTTGCTGATCATTTTACAACACAGGGTTCTACAGTGAAGTGCTAGTTGTAGTTCCATTTATGCTTCTCATAAAAACAAACATTATAAATTATGTCCAGTAAATGGGTGAGTAAATAATAAGTCATCACGTTAACTAATAACATACATAATGTTTGATTATTATATAAAGATGATAAAGATCATGTGGGAGCTGATTGGGGGATAATTTTACAACAGAAACAGCCTAAGTTTGTACTAAACTACAACTCCCATGAGGCAACTGCTCTGATAACGCAAATCAACACCCGTGTAGGTTTGAGCCAATCAGAACGCAGACAGCCGTTTGCGTCACGTTCTCTGACCTCATTTTTTCTGTCTCTTTTTTTCTGAGCGGAGCGACAGCGGCTGGCGGCGCCATATTGAAAGAAGAGAATTGTTCGATAAAACGGTGAAACGGTCAGATTTGCCGCCATGTTGTACCTGGAGGACTACCTGGAGAGTGAGTACGGCTCTCTGACAGGCTGTCGTCGGGTTTATCCACCCGTTTTGTCCGTTAAATGTGTGACATTTAGCGGCCTGTGTGGCTCCGGCCGTTAGCCTAGCCATGCTAACAGGGTGACCGCTGTTTCTTCTTCTCCTGCAGTGATCGAGCAGCTTCCCATGGATCTCCGCGACAGGTTTACGGAAATGAGAGAGATGGACCTGCAGGTTCAGAGTACGTTCAGCACCGACAGCACCGCCGGTCAACGGCTGAATGTACCGGCGTGAATCCACCGTTTCTAAACACATGTTCACACAGTGGAACTGACACGGCTCATTGAAACACTTTACATTTATCACTACACTGTGGAGTTAGCACAAAGTTAGCTGAGCGGCTAACAGCGGCTCTGTAACAACACTTTGAACCCATCAGTAATTTATTTAAATTTACTGAACACCATCTGATCTGTACTTCATGAAAGCTCACATCATTAACTGAGTTCATTCAAATGGTAACATGAATTATTTATATGATGTGGCAGCTGGAGTGTCAACTATAGAATAAACTATAAATATATAAAGGTGCAGTTTTAATATTTCTGCCTGCACGAGATGATTATAAGGGATGGAAGTAATACAAGTTAATTGAAAATGCATGCGAATTTAGAAAATGGAGCAGTAAAAATGAATGTTAAATGAAAAGAGTAGAGCTGCAACAATTAATCAAACAGTCAATTATTAAATGAATCACCAATGACTTTGTTAATCATTGAATGTGTTTAAGCCATTTTTAAATTTAAATGTGAATATTTCTGGTTTCTGAGGACATCATCATTTGAGAAACCCTGATTGACATTTTTCATTATTTCAGTGACCAAACCACTAATTAAAACTAATTAAACAGATTAATGGATAATGAAAATAATCGTCACAGGAAATCTTTGAAAAATAGTTCATATCTCCAAGTGTGCCACGTTTTTCAATGACAAGATTAAAATTGAGAAAGTAATCAAAAGATTGATTGATCATGAAGATAATCGTTAGTTGCAGCCCTAATAGAGTGATAAATGATAAAGTGATTTGTGTCATTTAATGCATATTTGATTAAAAACAATAATATGTTGAAAACAGAACCATGTTCTGTTATTTTCCCGTCTTATGTTCATTATTTACAACTGAAAAAATGTTACTTATTATTTAAGGAAAGTGGAGTAACAACAAATAACTGAAAGAGTAGAAATGATAAGAATGCTTACAAATTAATAATGAAAAAAGAGTGAGAACCTGCTGTTAATAACTTACTCTTGGAACTTTAAGTGTACTTTGATGCTGATGTTGTTGAACTTTAAGTTAAGTAACATTGTGAATGCAGGATTTTAACTTAAGTGTTTTCAGATGAACCAGAAATTGACTTTATTATCAGCTTCATTTCCTGTTAATTGTGATAACAGTCAGATGTCAATAATTTGAATTGATTGTGCGATTGACTTAAACTACAAACGGGACGTGAATGAAACAGAACGTAAAGACGTGTTTGAGTCTGTTTGTTTTTGTCCCGTTCAGACGCCACCGATCAGCTGGAGCAGAAAGTGATCGAGTTCTTCGTCAATGCCAAGAAGAACAAACCAGAGTGGAGAGAAGAACAGATGGAGGTCATTAAAAAGGTACAAACACACAATTATATAAATTATAACAATTATATAAAACTAAACCAATATTACAAATGAATAAAGTCCGTTGTTTTGTGGAGAAGCTGAAGTGAAGCTCTGAGCTCACCTGTGTGACGTCTCCTCCCTCCACAGGTGTGTTAACAAACAAAGAGTTCATCAATCATCTCTGTGTTGTTTCAGGATTATTACAAAGCTCTGGAAGATGCAGATGAGAAAGTCCAGCTGGCCAATCAGATCTATGATCTGGTGAGTAAAGAAACGTCTCTTCACTGTGTTTACAAGGGTTATAACAGAGGGTTATAACAGTACATAAAACATCACAGTAAAATGGACTGTGACCACCTGGGAAATTATTCTGACACAGAATAATTTTAATTTTAATTTGATGAAAGGTGCTGCTGACTGCTTGTTGTTTTGCAGTTGTACATATTTCAAACACAGATCATGACAGTCTTCACCTGCTGCAGGTCACAGCTGCTACTTTTCTTTTATTAAAGACATAAAACAGAAGCAAATGTCCTGACTAGTGTCATATTGTGGACTTTTTATTCTGGTGTCGTTATACCTTTAGTTTTAGTTTTTTTTACATCCATAATAATGTGTTAAGGTTACATGAGAAGTGGATCATTGTAAACTCTTTGTTTTATTAATTGATTAGTAATCAGAGGATGTGTGTTGATTTTAGTTATGTTGTATTTCTGAGAGGTTTTGAATCATTGAGTCTCATGTTGTGTTTATCTTTTTGTTATTAATGAAACATAAAGAATCCATCAGGAAGAAAAGCTGCTGAAGAGAACGAGGATACAAATAAATAAAAGCTCTTCAGAGTTGATTCACTGTGAGTCAACAGAGACATTTATTCTAAACACTCACAGCTTTGAGTTTTATTCACTCCAGTGTCCACTAGATGGCAGCCACAGACTGAATAACTCAACTGATGATGTCAAACAGTCTGATAACCAATCACAGCTCAGTTCCTTCCACTCACCTGTTGAGTTTTTGTCTCTAGAACCAGAACATGAGCCGATTCAACTTTAACTGCAGCTGCTGGTTGATTTACTCTTTGAACATTTTACAAATAAAGGAATTAATGTGTTGGACTGACAGATTGAGGGACATGTCCCTGTGATCGTCCTGAGCTCACTGAGTTTGTATTTTATTCTTCTGTTGTCCAGGTGGACCGTCACCTGCGTAAACTGGACCAGGAACTGGCCAAGTTTAAGATGGAGCTGGAGGCCGACAACGCCGGCATCACCGAGATCCTGGAGAGACGTGAGTCACTGTCTCAAGTTTGTAATGTCCCCAGAAGACCCCTGAAGCCTCAAAAGTCCTCAAAGATGATCAATATTTAATTTATCTTGTGAGCGCGAGCACTTTGTAACAAATCTGAGTCATTTTAATGTACTGATTTCTTCTTCTGTCTCCTCAGGATCTTTAGAGATGGACAGTCCATCTCAGCCTGTCAACAACCATCACGTCCACTCTCACACCACTACTGAGAGTAAGTCCAGACTCCTCTGTCTCTGTTGGACCTGCTCTGCTGTGTTACAGGCTTCATGCAAAGTCTTAGACAGTCTGGAAAAATTTCAAGGCATCGACTCAATCACTCCGTAAACCAAACCGGTTTTAATAAATTCAACAAAGTAAATTTATTTTTTGTAATTTCATCTTCAGTAACAATTCTGACGATAAAGGCTTTTGAAGAGAGGAAGGAGACGCTGCGTTAGTTACATGAAAAAAAGGCAGAAGACAGATTAAAGAGCGAGAAATGACGCTCCTCTGTGAAGTTTAACTAATCTTAAACAGAACAGGATCCACGAGCGACAGAACGTCCTCACAGCTGAGTGTCTCTGCTCCGCTTGGACAGATGTTGTCATGGGAACACAAACTCGACCCTCCCAACGCTCACTTATCAAGTTGCCTTTTGAGACTCTGGAGGCAGCGATGGAAAAGACAGTGGCTGATGTCTCCTCCTCCTGTCCTCGTCTGTCAGTAGATTCATCATTCAGGGCTGCACAGTTCGTGTCAGTCACACCGAATCCTTCTGTCATAATATTTCAATTGTTTAGCTCTGACGTGTGTCGGTCTCTGGAGTTCAGGTGTAACGTCTTCAGAACAAACAGAGCAGACGTTGTGTGTTTCTCAGTGTGTTTGTGTGTCGTCACAGAGAGGAAGTACAGCGCTCCAACTCACCACACTACAGAACACGTTCCAGAGAAGAAGTTCAAGTCTGAAGCTCTGCTGTCCACGCTCACATCAGACGCCTCCAAGGAGAACACGCCAGGTAACAACACACACACTCACCTGGACGTCTCATCGTGTGTGTGTGTGTGTGTGTGTTACCCTCAGCTCACTGTCAGTGTGTGTCCTCTGCAGGTTGCCGTACCAACAGCACGTCCTCGTCCACCAACAATGTGTACAGTGTGAACTCCTCTCAGCCTCTGGCCTCCTACAACCTGAGCTCTCTGCCTGCGGGGCCCGGGGCCGGAGCCGGGGCCATCACCATGGCTGCAGCTCAGGCAGTGCAGGCCACCGCACAGGTCTGAACACACACACACACACACACACACACACACACACACACACACACACAACCGTCTGAACACAGTGTGACTCTTTTATTTCTTTTATTGATAATCTGCAGACGAGTTTCTCTTTTTATCACAACAGACTGAGTCTGTTTGCTCTTCAGACGGCTGGTTGGACAAAACAGCATCTGAAGATGTGTCTTTTGTCTCTGAGACACTGAGATGGACATGGTCTCAGTACTTTTTAAACACAAAACAAATAATGATCAATCAATTAATCAAAGAGCAGAAGATCAATCAGCAGCTGTTGTCATAATTCACTCATGAGGTCATTTTTCTGAACGTGAACGTTTGCAGGTTTTCTTGTCTGATGTGATCTTGATTTGCAGATTTTGGATTTTTGACAAAATGAGATGCACAGAGACATCTGAAGAGTTTTTGTTCGATTTTCTGACATTTTATAAAAGAAATCATTAGTTTGCAGCCAAACTTGATGAAAAATGACTGAATTCCAGTTTGTTTCAGCTGAACTTTGACTGCAGCGTGTCGGAGCCACGTCACGTTATTATGGTCACATGATAAAAACTGTCAACAACATAATCCCTGTTTTTATTGATCTTTGTTGAGGTGAAAAAAAGGATAGGGACAAAAAGATGATCTGTTTTTTGCAAATGAACCTTCAGATGTTCCTCTAAGTTCTCTGAGTGAACCTGGACTTCACGAGCCTTGTTACTAATCAAAATTCACTGTTTAAAGGAAAAATGTAATTTTTACACAAACTCTGCATCAATTCTGTGAAGTTGTTTGATTTTCCAGTTGTTTGCTCGATCAGCCCAAAACTTTCCTGCAGGTTTATTTTACCTCGTTGTTGACATTATGACATCAAATGTTGTAAATATTCTGTACAAACTGAACAGTTTATTGGCCAACGTGTTCCATACAACACGTTTCATGCTTGTTCTAAACATAGAAGTGAACATAAATGAGCCGACACAACTCTGAAACTTGGATTGTTTTTGTTCCCGTGTTCAGATGAAGGAGGGCAGGAGGACGTCCAGTCTGAAGGCGAGCTACGAAGCCATCAAGAACAACGATTTCCAGCTGGGCAGAGAGTTCGCTCTGTCCCGGGACAACACCGGATACTCCTCCTCTGCTCTGGCCTCCACCCTCACCCAGACCCTCACCCCCACCACCGCCTCCGACTCCAGGGGGCGCAAGTCCAAGTAAGACACACTGACACATCTCCAACCAGCTGCATTTAAGAAGCAGGAACATGACAGACCTTTAATTTAACAGGAACTGGACAGAACACGTGTATTTATTTATAAAAATGTATCCATACAGTAAACATCCATCAGTTTTTATCCATCTGTCCTTCAGTAATAATGTATATTCATGTCTGTCAAAACGATACGTCTGTGTCAAGCGAAGTGTAAATCTATAACAGAAATATACATTTTAACAAATTTATGAATGGATAAAATAAACAATAAATTGATAACAGAAGTATAAATTTAAGTTAAATTGAAGTAAATGATCTTTAAATGTTTTCTAGTCACCTGTTCTGTGTTCACACATGTAAATCTGGTTCTTCACCGTCTCGTCTTCCTGTTTCCAGAAGCGGCATCAAGTCTTCCAACCACCAGTCATCTTCATCGTCCTCCTCTTCCTCCCTGTCGTCGTGCTCTTCATCATCGGCGCTGGCTCAGGAGCTTTCCCAGCAGGCCTCAGCGCTGCCAGAGGCCGAGGCCAACAGCCAGGTGGACTGGACCTACGACCCCAACGAGCCCCGATACTGCATCTGTAACCAGGTAGGAAAAACACCTGAGCAGGCCGAGTCCTGTCACCTGAAGGTTCAGGATGTTCCAGCTGATGTTCCAGCTGATGTTCCAGCTGATGTTCCAGCTGTTGGAACATGATGTTCTGTGATAAACACGTTCAAATGTGCCCTCAGTTTCTGTGTTGGTTGTGTGAATAATAATCTAAAGATCAAACATGAACTCGTTATATTATTGAATATTTTTCAGGTTTCTTATGGAGAGATGGTCGGCTGTGATAATACAGACGTAAGTATCGTCTTTATTAGTTTTTATGATGTTAAAGTACAAGTACACACGACAGTTACTGGACTGTTTTAATAAAAAACAGATAAATTCTGGTTCCAGTTTCTGTTTGTGTCTCAGATATTTTCCATTATTTCTCATCGTCCGCTTCACTCTGAGAACCAGTTAATAAATGTAATGATGCCACGCCCACTTTGACGTGAAAACTGATCAACACACGAGATTAATGGAACCAGATTCATTCTGGTGTTAATATGACTCTGACTTTTATTAGTTCTCATCACTCTCTCTATAAATTCATCAATAAATTCATCAATAAATTCATTAAACATTTTAGTTATTAATGTTTTATGGCCTCCAACAAAAAATCTGTCGTCTATTTTTTCAAATTATCATTTAATCTTTCACTTTATAAAATGTTCATCAAACCAGACAAACCTGTTTTATATTTATTGATTATATAATTACTGTTTACTTACAGTTGTTCAGTGTTTGTTTATTTGTTTACTCTGAGATCAACACATGAAGCTGTTTGTTTTCTTGACAACTAAGTTTAATGTTTAGTTAGTAATAAAAGTTGTCAAATTGTTAATTTTGTTAATTTTCTGATCGATCAATACATTAATTGTATCATCTGTAGTTCAATATTGGAGCTAAAACAAATAAATTGACTATTAATTGATTGATGACAGTATTCATAACCAAAAATATAAAATTATAATTTTATTTTTTTTATTTGCATTTCCCAGTAGTTATTGTTTCTGGATGTTGATATATTTATTTAGGCCTAATATTCATAACCAAACCATTTGATCAGTTATTTATTACTGTTTTAAATAATAATTATTGTTCTGTTTAACAGTAAACAAAGTTAAAGCCAAATAATTAATAATGAAGCGAACCAGATAAAGAGGTGATGATTCATTTTCTTCTACTGTAGAAACATGTATTAGATTTGATTCCTGATTATTATTTATTTATTAGATTTTTTTTTCCTACATGTTGAACGGAGCCTGAAATCAAAGAATTTAATCAAACAATAGATTTGATATAATTATTGTGATTATGAAAAATGAGGAAGTTAAAGAAGAGCTGAAACAGTGACACATAAAATCGTATCATCTGCGTAGAAACAGACGTTCACGTATTGATCAGGATCTATCATGTTATTTTTTTTTAGTAAAGACAGGATTGATCATGTTTATTTTAGCTGACTGTTCCTTTAAATCCATCCTGATCAGTTTATAACGACTCTAATCAGCAGTGATTTTCATTAATATTTTTTAGTGTCCCATCGAGTGGTTCCACTACGGCTGTGTGGGTCTGACCGAGGCTCCGAAGGGGAAGTGGTACTGTCCTCAGTGTACGGCCGCCATGAAGAGACGAGGCAGCCGCCACAAATAGACCCGACGCCGTCCGTCTGT
>CM034612.1:390540-417224 GCA_020091685.1 Lutjanus erythropterus
ATTTATTATAATAATATTATAATTCATTTACTTTTTTTATTTTAGAATTTATGTATCCATATTTTTATTTATTCTGTTCTCTCTTTACCAATGACAGTGAAATGCAGTTGAGTTTTGGATCAGTGCTACATAAAATGGTTACTAAGTGTTCTTCCCAAAATGTGGATCTTTTCCTCGAATTAGTGGATTTATTGAACGCAGATTTTGTATTTGCAGCTCTGCCGTAGAACAGAGGAGAAGATGAGGAGAACCTTTGAGCATGTTCTGTATCTGTGTGTGTGTTTGAGTGCATGGATCAGTGTGTTTCGTGTGTGTTGGGACGTTCCTCTGCATGCACGCCTGACTGAATGGATGTTTCCATCCATACGTGCAGCAGCAGCTGCGGCGGCGGCGGCGGTGCGGGGTCTGGTCCTGACTCTGTATATATCAGTTTTTTTTACCAGATCTTTCTGTCAGAGCTGACTGCCTTCCTCTCTGCTGTACAGAAACATGAACACATCATGAGAAACCTTGATGTCAGTTTGTGATAAGAAAACTGTTTTTGTCTTTGCACCGGAGCTTTTATCTTTGTTGTCTTGCTTGCAGATTTATTTAATGCACATGTTGCCTCGTTTTTTTGGGGTTTTTTTGTGTACTTTGGGGTCAAACTACTGTGTCAAGCAGATTATTACTTTTTTTATGACACCATGAGTTAACAGAACTGATTTCAGGGAGATTCAAGGAGGTTTCGTTAAGATCTATCAGCACTATACCATACTGACAGCTGCTGTCCAAATTTAAATATATAATTATAATAACTTTTATTACTGTAACAATAACCCCCTTAAAACATCAAATGTCAACCTCCCTACTCCCAGCTGTTAGCAGCTAGTTTTTGATTTTATAAGCTTGGCTCTCTGAAATCATCCCTGTATTGTTTTAATATTTTAAAAGTTTAAACAGGACTGCTTCTTTCTGCTCTTTAAAAAGAGTCTGTTGGTCACTGAATTGTATGTTTTAGTGTTAGCTGCCTGTGCACGTCACTTTCTAGCCCTGTATGATGTAGCTAGACAGCAGTCGAGTAGCCAACTGACCGTGAAGCTAACAGATGCTAAATAAGATTCTGAACTCCTCAGTTATACTTTTAATAAGTTCATTACATTTAATTTTTGAAATCATTTTAATCAGGATCTTTGTTTATTCAAAGCTGACCAGCAGCTTTTTTGTCAGTCTGTGAATTTATAACAGTAGCTAAAATGTTAGCTAACGTAGCATTAGCTCAGCAGCTAAAGGCGAGACTTTAGACGTTATCTGATATCTTCAGCTTTACAGGACTTACCAGCAGATCGTCATGACAACAAGCAGACAACTACACAACAGTCATCTCTAAATATTATTCTGTTTGCAAATTCAGATTCAAAAGGTGACGCATCAAAGCTCATCACTACATGTTAGCTTACTGATTCTGACAGTAAAGAAAATAGCTAATAAATTTGAGAATTACTTGACAAACAACAACCTCATGTCTGTGTGTGAAATTCAGAGCCGGACAAAACTGCAGTTTTGGCAAATTTGCAGATAAAAAAAAGCATTGAGCCTATATCACACTCAAGGTTGTGCTATTGTACTGAATATTATCATGGCTGTGACTTAGTCATACGACACAAACGTCACATAAATATAGCCGTCATATCTCAGTGTATTTTGATATCCAACTATCAGGTGAACTTTGCTGACCTGCTGTTTTCTACCCTCAATATTTGATGGTTAGGGTCCCAAAACAAAACCCCACTGCTCTGAAGGCCTTTTGTTCCAAAAATACATACAGTCCCTGCAGTTTTGTGCCAGTAATATTTTGGGTTAGGGTCCCAAAAACTGCTCCAGTGGCCCATGGCCCCGAAATACATAACTTCACTGACATAACTATGTCCTTATTTTTGAGAAATCTTTTTTTTTTAGCTTTTCCTGAACCTAACCAATTATGGTTGGTGCTTAAACCGAACCAAGGTGCTTTTGTTAACAGAAAAATCTTTCGGTCCAAAGGGACGTTTTTCAGACTACTTAGGTTTCAGAATAATGGGCCGCTAGCCGAATGGAATGGTGCCATAAAAATCTCACAAAAAGTTTGTTTTATTATTGCCTTCACTGTCAGAATCAATAAACTAATATTTTTCCTGTTTGTCCTGTTATGAACAAAACAACACCAACGTCTGTTAATATTTCAGTGAATAAATATTCACACAAGCAGTTTTCTCTGAGCAGAAAAGTTTGATGCATCTTGTGTTCACAAATTATTGATCTCTTCTGAATAAGATAAAAAAAAAAAAAATTAGATTATTCATTGATCATATTTCTTTATGTAGTTAGGGACTTGAATAAACTTTTCAGTAGTCGTTTGTCTAAAACTTTGAGCAGGAGCCAAATAAATCCTGTGTAACCCAACAGTATGAAAAAGGTCACATTTAAAGATATTGTGTGTGTGTGTGTGTGTGTGTGTCTGAACTGGTCGAACTCCAGTCTGACCAGTGGTGAACAGAGATGATGTTTGAATCATTTTGATACAAAGCCTCTTCTTTTCTTAAAATCACGCTGTGACTCTGTTCTTCTGTCCACCTCTGTTCATGTTCTGTATTTTTTGGGTGGATTATCTGGATTTTTCTAGATTCTTCTGGTGGACATTTTCACTCTGCAGCTGGATTTAAGTTTGTTGGGAGAAAAGATGCAGCAGATACGTGTGTGATCTGGATATTCTGGATTTTTGGATTTTTGTCCGTTGGAACATTGGTGGATGACTGAAATGAATTCAGCACTGATGCAAATATATCTGAAAATGTTTTAATGACTGTATCTCATCTCTTAGTGCTGGAATTTAATCCTGAACTTGATTAAAAGCAGATTGATTTCTTTATTCTTTATCTTTTAAGGTGATTAAAGTTGCCCAACATTTTGGAGTGAAGATGAAAATGAAACCCTGCTAGCTGCCCTGAAATGAACCCCCAGTGATCCATCACTGCTGAACTATAATGTGACATATGCAACCAGCTTCATTTGGTTTATTCTCTTTATTTTTTATTTTGTAAAAATACCTTTTGATTTGAATTAAAGGATCTGGGGAAAAAATACAGAAACATATTTTTGCTTATCATATTCTTCAGACTTTTGGTTGTAGAAGAAAGAAATAAGGATTATTATAATTATTATTATTGTTGCTAGTGCATATGTGCTGTAATTGTTCTTTCTGGTGTAGTAAATCATTTTATTTTTTCAATAATTTCCATACAGAGTTGTAGTGTCTTATGTTCGGTTCAGATTGACTCATGATATTTTTCTAAAGCGTTCCCAATGCAACATGCATGCGTCGTCATGTCAGAGGGCGGCAGTGAGAGGCCGACATGATGTTGTGTAAATTGAAGAAATTCTGAAGATGATTATGATAATTATCACTTTTGATTTGTTACAGCTTGTGTTATATTGATAAAATATGAATTATTGAGGATAATATTTAAAAAAAGAGAAGCTTCCATGGTTTTAGTCCGGTGCAGTGTCTGAGTAAATAGAATAAAACATTGTCCTATTAAAACACTCAAGTCTGGCTGTCTGCTTTCATTCATCATGGATGACCTGCAGAGATTCATGGTGAGTTTTGTCTTTTTTTGTTTTTATGTAAATGTTTGTTTGTTTAGACGGTCATCAGTTACAGTAAAAGATGTAAAGGCTGTATTTTCCCTACAAAGTTACTACAGTTGTTGCAGAAATGTAGCTGCAGTATCATTTTTGCAACATGTGACATCAAGCATCTTCAGTAATGTTGCAGGAACGTCACTGGAACATAACATTTGCTGCGGTGTAATGTTTTCCAAGAACTTAACTTAACTCACTACAACATGACCTTGTAAGTTTGATGTTTCAGGAACATACCATAAATGAATCAATGTCACAATCACAACATTGCAGCAACATACTGTGTTTCTTTACGTTTTTATCGCAAAGAAATGTGTCAACAACTGATTCTACTCCACAGATCAGCGCCACAGGAAATTATATGCATGGGGGAAAAAAAGAAATGCTGCTATTGGACCGGAGGTGCCGACTGATTGTCAAACCTCAGATTCAGGAGGAGCAGTTCAGATTCTGTCCTGGTTGTGGACCAGCTCTTTACCCTGGCAGGGTTACTGGGGGGTCATGGGAGTTCATCCAGTCTACATATGTTTTGTGGACTATGACCGGGGTACGGGGCCATTGCCACAAGTCCCTGTATAACCAAAGTGTGAGCTGTGTCCATGTCCTCAACACGAAGTGAAACATGTTCTCAATTGGTGTTGGACTTGTCTAGGCCTGTCCCCTTGTCTCTGATCCTGTTTGTGATCTTCATGGACAGGATCTCAAGGCTCAGCTGGAGTGAGGGGAGTGTCCAGTTAAGGAACTTCAGAATTCCGTCTTTGTTTTTTGCAGATCACGTGGTTCTGTTGGTTTCATCAGACTGTGACCTTCAGCAAACACTTGGGCAGTTTGCAGAGTTGGCACCTTCAAGTCTGAGGACATGGCTTCCTGCTGGAAAATGGTGGACTTCTCCCTCCAGTTGCGTAGTGAGTTGTTGACATGAGAGAAGGAGTTCAGGTGTCTTGGTGTCTTGTTCATGAGTGACTGGAAGACGGAGTGTGAGATGGACAGGTGGATTGGTGCAGCATCAGCAGTAATGTCAGCATTGGATGGTCACGATTCAGAAGAAGCTGAGACTGAAGTTGTTCTATGTTCCAACGGTCTCCTGTGGTCATGAGCTTTACTTCATGACTGAAAGAATGAGACTGTAGATACAAGCAGCTGATATGAGTTTCTGGACTCAGAGAGGGTGAGGAGTAGAACTGAAAGGAACCAGCTGAGGTGGTTCAACACCTGATCAGGATCATAGATCAATGGACAACTTCCTCTGGCGGTTTTCCAGACACATCCAACTAGCAGGAGACCCTGGGGTAGACCCAGAACTCACCAGAGGGATTATATAACTGATCTGGTCTAGGAACACCTCAGGATCCTCCAGGAGGAGCTGGAGAACATTGCTGGAAAGAGGGACATCTGAAATACCCCACTGACTGTCGTCACTAAGACCCAACCCTGGATGGAAAATAGATGGATGGATGAAAATAAAATTCAACATTTCCACTTTGATAGGTAGAAAAATTTGGCATTTAATGGACATCTATTTCTTTAAGCTTATGGGCACAGCACAAATATGGTATGGACAGCTCCAGGTTGTCCTCCCTGACACGCAGAGCAAATATTGGATATTGTTGGATGTTGAACCAGACTTTTCTGACCAGGACAAGGTGAGGGGCGTATCAGGAGACAGTGCAGTGGAAAGTTCCAGCTCAGAGATACAGACATAGTTGAGGCTGGTTTCTTTACTGCTTCTCCTGTAACCTGTAAGTATGGCTTCAAACACTGCAGTGCTGGTCTTGAATGTGGTGTCCGTCATGACATCGAGCTCAGTTAAAATCATGACCTGTACCGGCCCTCAGACTCATTACGCTGGCAGAACACATCCTGCACACCTTGGTGGACTTGACAGCAACATGAAACTCCTGCAGTGTCTCATTGGTGATGTAGTTTTCAAAGTCTGTCAGTGTGTTAACCAAATGTCCTGATGTCATTTCTCTTCAGCAGCGTCCGAGGCATCACAGGTGTCAGATTCTCCAAACAGCTTCAAAGAAATGTTTCAGTCGCTCAGTGCTGTAAACTGATGTGAGCTTCTTAATGTGTTGCTTCATGCAGCTAAACGGAGGCTTTGACTGTTGCTACGGTTACTCATTCCTGGGCATTAATTTTAAACTGTGAACAGACAGTTTCAGTGGAACTATTTGGTGGGCGTCCATTTTCAGGAATTAATGGACCTCTGCAGCCAATCAGAATCAACTATTCAGCCAGACCATGGTATAAGATAAGATGTGATAAGATACGATGTATAAAAATAGACACGTGTGTAAAATCTGGTGGATATGAACATGTTGGCTTCAGTCACAGAGATCGTCTCCAGCAGCAGAGCCACATCCCTCCAACACTGAGAGAAAATGATCTATTAATACACTGTACAGCGGTGCTGGAGGTACAATTTCATACATGC
Source organism: Lutjanus erythropterus (assembly GCA_020091685.1). Classification (NCBI taxonomy): domain Eukaryota; kingdom Metazoa; phylum Chordata; class Actinopteri; order Lutjaniformes; family Lutjanidae; genus Lutjanus; species Lutjanus erythropterus. The sequence goes on from CM034612.1 coordinate 396,638, forward strand.
TGGATGTTAAGAGCTTTTCACACTGAACAGCTGACAGTGTGTGTGTGTGTGTTCATGTGTATGTGTGTATTCTGTTCTCCACTTTCTCCAACAGCTGCAGTGCGACTGCAGGAATGTGTTTTAGGTGAGCAGTTTGATGTTTCAGTCTGTTTTCATTAACGTTGATCTCAGCAGTTTGGATGGACACCAACCAGTGACAGGAACTAGTCAGTTAACTAGTTAACTAGTTGGAAATTAAGATACACCAACTCGCTTCTATTTAGTGGTGTCATCAGCACAAGTTAGACTGAAACTAGGCAGTTTGAGAAAAAGTCTAAAATGCTCCAAGTTCATGAGTTGTCATTTCATTTGTCACCAAAAGGGGGATTTGTGTTTCTGCTGAAATAAAGAGTAAAGCAACATCAGTATGTTTAGTTCCCTCATCCGGTTCATCTGCAGAGTCTGGTGACTAAATCAAAGAGTCAGTGTGATCCTGCTTTAATGTTTTTATTCCAGTGAGAAAACGCTCCAATAACTGTGAGACATCTTATTAAATATTCAACACCATGCACATTTTCTCAAAGACAATACATCACTCTGATAAACATGTCTGCTTATCTTCCAGTGGCTCCTGACACTCGACGACTGACAGTCACTTCAGAAGTTTCTCATACAGTCTGTTTTTTTTAAATAGTCGATGTTTTCAGTCTTTTTAGTGGTGAGAAACCAGAAGAGAAGAAAGTTCCTCTTGTCTCAGACAGTGGTTGTTTCCATTAGTGCTTCAGTTCTTTCAGTTCTCATCCAGTGAAAAACCACAAAGTACCAAAAAAAAAGTACCAGAACCCATTAACATCCCCTCAGGCTGAGTTCACAGTTCATCCTCTTCGTACCTCTTCATCATCACACACTTGAACTCTGAACTCTGGTCTTATTTGGGTCGTTTGTCCATCATTTCTGTCAGTGATAAGTTCATACCTGAGATCTGTGATCATGGTGAAGAGGATCAGACAGGTGGGGAACAAACTTGTCAGGAAAGTTAAAGGTCAGTAATTGATGAAATAACCAGTTGTGTTCAGTCTGTTGTTTAGGTCCTAAACACACAGATAAAAATGCAGACTTTGAGTCTGCAGTTCAGGCAGAACATCCAGTTTACTTATGTAAGATTCAACCTTAAAATAAAATACTTTAGACCAGTGGTTCTAAAACTTTTTTGCCTCAGGGACATCAAAGGCCAAGCCAAAATTTCTATGCACACCTGGATTCATATGCATGTAAAATAGCCTCTATAACAACCCTAACCAATGGTGGCAATGAGTACTAGCCAATCAGAGGCAGAGTGTGCAGGTGGGAACAAAATAAGGCATTAATGAATCAGAGCAATAATAATTCCCATCCAGGAACTGGGGAATGGTGGATGCACACAAAGTACTGATATGATAAATTAAAAATGTGTTCATAACATTTTGTGTATTTGCATATTGTAAAAATAATGTATGGTTGCCACCAAACACCGCAGCACAGCTGGACTTAAGTCTTGGCACACCGTTTGGGAACCACTGATTTAGACTCTGGATAAAGATGTGGTTTGTTCACAATCTGTCTGATCGTCTGGCTTCTCATTTTTCGGCCCGTTGGACTGGACCAGAAGTTTTTACACTGTAAGAGGAGAATCACAATCTGTGTCAAAATCTCCCTTTACTTAGACCTGATCTTGGACCAGCTCAGGTTTCAAAACCTATTCAAGACCTGATTAGACTGGATGTGATCTGGATCTGGTCCTACTTGAGTCTCAGGTCAGGTCTTAGTCACAAGGGACTGATGCCCATTTCCACCAAACTGCCTCTGGTTCTTTAACTGGTTCCTGTCAAGATTCTTTCACCTTGGTGGTACAGACCTGTAGAATATGACACGCCTGCTGCAGTTTGTATTTTAGATCAAGGAAAACCTGCTACTTTTTCCTTCCAGCTGGGATCCAGCTTCCAAACCAGTTTACTTTTGGTCTAAATGCTCCAAACAGTTTGGTACATAAACCAGATCGGAACTGGTTCCACGTTGGTGGAAAAGGGTGTTGAATCCATGAAGATCTTTTCTTCAGTGCCGTCATCTCCACTCTCAGATCTCTGATGTTCTCACTGATAGAGATGTTGAATAAAACTAAAACAAGACTTGACGTTCCCTCAGGTGGAGTCTGAATCCTCCGCCCGGCCAGCTGCTACGACAGTCGCTCCATCTCAAACTGGAGTTCAGTGGGTTTGGCGGCGGTCGTGCCAGTACAGCCTTTATTAGTGCGGTGGCAGCCAGACTTTGAAGCCTCAGCTGAGGGTCCGTGTGTCACTGTGAGGGGGGTGGAGTCATCCGGCGGCGACAGCGGTGGCGTGGTGGAGTCCACCTCTGGAGACTTTCTGCCGTAATAAAGCGCCCAGAGCAGCGTGAGGGTGAGTGCCATGGCGAGGATCTGAGCCACGCCGATGGACACGCCCAGGAAACGTAATGCCTGCAGCTGCTTCGTCCCCCGAATGAAACTGTAGATCTTTGGACCGCAGCCCTGAAAAACAAACGGACAGAAAGAAGAAGGAAGAATCAAACTGTCAGAATCTACAGATGACGCAGAAATATATCAGTACTGGTGTTACCAAAGATTTGAGTTTTTATTCAAGTACATTTTCTGCAACAAGAGCTCGTCTTTAAAACACTGAATGGACAAACTTAGATGAGATGATACATACTACAGGGAAGGTTTGGACAACAGGTCCAAAACTACAGGACTAAGGCAACAAAGTTTTATTCAGCAGCACCGGAGTCTGATAAAGATGAATCTGACATCTGCACTTGCCAACCCTCCTGATTTTCCCTCCCCTCTCCCTGTTTCCACCTGGGATCACAATTCTCCTGTATTTGTCAAGATTTCTGGCAAAGTTTCACACCTTTCTTTTGTTTTCACTTTCACAACCTTTTTCTGATACATACAGAGAGTATAAGCACAATACGACTCTAAAAGTTGACTGTCTCCACCCAGACATCTACACAGCTGCACTTCCTCAGAAGAATTCCTGTATCTTAAAGAAAGTTTTAAAGGAAAACATGCGGGCATTTAGTCAAATCTGCTGCGTCAGTTTCATTATTAAAAAGTCACCAGTATGCATCAGAATGTCACTTATGTGTGTTAACAGTAATAAAAACTCGGTGTGACGTGTATCAGACAGGACTGCAGGTCAGTTAAAACACACTGAACCTCCTTCAGCTGGATCAGTGTCACAAACCTTTTTTTTCTTTTTAAAAATGACAAAAATGATCACAACCTAAATCACAACAGGCCTTATCAATAAATCTTAATTTGTGCATAAATGAACACCCCTGACAATTTTTACTGACATTTCCACATTACGTCAGTAAACCTAGTTTGTAATTATTTGGTTGAATTGAATGATTTTATTTAAATATTAACCCTTACTCACTTTCAGTTCAACGAGTTTACTCTACAATTTTTAAAATACAACTTTTTGGGGGTTTCTAAAACTCAAAGATTCAAGTTTATCTAAAGTAGGAATGTAAATTATTGATTGATAAAACTTATTAAAACTAAAGAGGCTCTAAACTGACATTTTGTCATTTTGTGTGTACAGTGCAGGACATTTTAACCTCCGTCTTAAATGAGACAAAGTCAGTGCATGTAGGAGGAATTACAGGTCCGTGTTATTTTCTCTCATCAATAAAACTATTCACACATTTTAAATGCTTTATAAAAGGTTTACTGCAGATATAAATCTTACATTTTGCAGAATTTGCAGAACTTTGTGTTGCATGTGTTGTTATTCATGAGCCTCTGTGTTGCTTGTTTTAAACGTACCTGACAATGTAGAATAACTGTGATGAATGATGTTTCTATTCTTTAATATTCTCTTCTCTTCTTTTTATTATTGTTTTGCTTGTTCTGGACATTTGTCCAGAGACTACAGTGATGGTAAAAACAGGACCTTAACTACATTACATAACCTTATGTTTGGACCAAGAACGTCACATCAGCATCACACTCACATGACGCCACCCTGAAGCGTTCATCTGTACTGGTTCTGTCTCGTCCATCCAGCCAAAATTTTATGCAGTTTTCCTTCATTATATGTAAATATTCTTGGTTTATTTTTCCATCAGCACGATGCATATGATTGTGGCATAAGCACGGCAGTCTGTGTGTGTGTGTGTGTGTGTGTGTGTGTGTGTGTGTGTGTGTGTGTGTGTGTGTGTGTGTGCAGAAGCAAAAAAAATAATTAAACACAGTGAGCTGGAGACTGCAATCAGAGCAGAAGGATTAAATTTAGCAGTAAAGTTGTCTAGTGGCAGTAAATGTACAGTTTGTCCATGAAAAGTCTGTGTTTTTTTGTCTCCAGCTGCAGATGAAGTGAAGGAGACTGTATGTGATTAAACCAGAGCAGAGTCAGCTGATCTCTGCTCATCTTATACATCACAAAATATAGATTAATAAATGTCTTCAGACTCTTTTTGTTGGGCATCAACCTCATGATTTGCATGTTCAACATGTTCAGGTGTTGTGTCTGACCTCTTGGTGGAGGTCACTGAGGTCATGGTAGTGGGCGTGGCGAGCACATCCTGGATATGGATTGGAGCAGCAGGAGTCAGGTGGCCACTCCATCTCTGTCATCTCCAGCCAATCAGTGAAGTAGATCACCCCGCAACATTTAAACTGTACACACACACACAGGTAAACACACAAACACACCTGTCAGAGCACAATCACACGACTACAGAGTGTGTATGTGTATGTGTGTGTGTGTGTGTGTGTGTGTGTGTGTGTGTGTGTGTGTGTGTGTGTGTNTGTGTGTGTGTGTGTGTGTGTGTGTGTGTGTGTGTGTGTGTGTGTGTGTGTGGGTGTGTGTGTGTGTGTGTGTGTGGGTGTGTGTGACATTTTTCTGCTCCATGTTTCCTTTGGTTTGTATGAACTCCTAGTTTTCTGGCTGTGAATCTGTGAAACAAACAGACCAGAGACAGCTGTTTGTCTGTGTGTCCTCCTCACCTGTCCTCTGGTCCACCTGTGGACCTCCGTCAGTCTCAGGTAGACGAACAGAGCAGGTGGGGTCAGATGATGACGGGGCCCCTGGAGAACAGAGGCTCTTTGATGCAGGTTGGTGTTGAGTCTTTGAAGATGAATGAAGCTGCTGTCAGTTATATTAATGTTTAAATGATGCTCTGCTCTGTGAGGACAAATAACCACCCTGAGAGACAATCCTGTCTTCTGATTGGCTGGAGGACGTCCATCAACATGTATCTGCTGCTCGTCACTTTGATTCAACACAACAAAAACTTTATTCATCCTCACAGCAGGAACAGTCTCATCACTCTCTGGTTACTGCTGTCGCCGCGGCAACTTAAAGTGTCTGCTGAGAGGGTTAATGAAGCGTGGTTTCCTTGGTAACGACACCAAGTTCCAAAATCAAGAGATCAAACCTGATTGGACTGAACATTTTCTGCCTTTTTACAGCAACAAGAAACCAGAGTAAATATATTTTTACCGATTAAAAAAATAAAATATGAATGTGAGTCAGGAGGAAGACGACGACTCATCTTCATCACAAACACTAATAAAACAACATGGAGTCTGAGCTTCAGGGGTTGGAAGCAACGCTGTCAACAAAAAAGGACAAAGCGTTGAATATTCATATAGGATCGCCAAATCTGATTGGTCCAAAGAAAATCTGGGTCTTAATTCTAACATGAAATCTTCACTTTATCACAAAATACAAAGTCATTATTTAACAAGAAACTTTCCTCGTTTTAACTGTTTGACTGTTTATCTTGTTATAAAGTGAAACTTTTATTTTATAACAAGAGAACCTGTGTTATGACATCAAACATTTTAATGTTAGTTTCTTGATATAATCACACAAGCTAACACACGAGAACAGGCTAATTTAGTTTGTGTAATATAATACAGTTTTAACTTAATGTTGATGAACTTTAATTCAGTTCTGTAAGAACCAACACCGAGCAGATCGATAGAGAAATAGATATTTCTGTGTAAGTGACATTACTGAGTCAGTTTGATCATTGCTGCTGTTAATAACTCTTTATGAACTTGTGTCGTGTCAAACATGAGTTCAGTTTCATTCTGTTTCTGGAGCGTCTGTTGTTTTAGCATTAATTAGCATCATGGTTCTGTTAGCTCTGTTAGCTCATGTTGAACAGTCTTTTCCCTCAGTGATGTGACAGGATCAGACTGGACTGTTTGTTGGCCTGAATCTCTGAATCATGATCTAATGGGTGCTGATGATCCAGATGGATCTGATCCAGGATCTGTGGTCAGTGCAGCGTTCACCTCAGATAACTTCAGTTTGTCCTTCAGACTCTGTTCACTCTGACTGCAGCCTGTTAGCTCGATTCACACAGCTGCAGTCTTCAACACGAGATTAAACAACAACTACAGCTGCTAACAAGCTAACAGACATGCTAAGCAACAGTCAACTGTTGACATGTTTGTTACATAACAAATGTCAGATGAGAGTAAACTGAAGAGTACAGAGGAAACAGGAAGACCCTAGCACTAGCATGTTAGCCATGAGATGGACAGTTAGTCAGATAAAAAACTAGCTAAATATTCTTTCTTGTTATGTGTTAGCTGTGAAGGAAAACCTCTACTAAGTTAGCTAAAAAATACAACTTGTTGGATCATAAAATGCAGCTGAAGTTAGCCCACTTGAGAAGCTAAAATTAATGTTAGACTGCTGAAAAGCTAACACTGATGTTAGCCTGTTAAGCTAACACTGATGTTAGCCTGTTAAGCTAACACCGATGTTAACCATTTTTTAAAGTACTTTAACTGCTTCCTGTTCAGGTTATTGTGCAGGTTTAGACGTGATGAAGACGTGTTTGTTGTAATCTGAGTTTGATGCAGACGTCTTGTTGGTGATTCTGAATGTGAGAATTAAATATGAATGTGAGCAGTTTGTCAGATTATTTCTGACCTCCGTCACCTTCACATATGAGTGTTTCTACATAAATTGGATCCATGTGTGATAAATCAGGCTGGACGTTGTTGTGAGCAGCTGACTGTGTTAAAACAGGAATCCTCCTCCAGTCACACACATTAAAACTCCAGAGAGAGAGAGAACACACCTCCACTGTTCTGCAGGAGAACCAACACTGTTCTGAGTGTCGGTTCTAATCTGTCTCGTCTCTCCATGATGTTGAGGACAAACTTGAGTTCGTCTGTTTGGTCAAAGAACCGACTTGTGCTAATAAAAGACAGAAACAGTCTGAGCCGAGTGAAAGTGATTCTGTCCACAAACAGAAACATGACGACCAACAAAAACACTTCACATTAAATTTCACAACATTTTCATCAATAAAGTTTATTCAAACAGCTGAAGACAGTTTTCACTTGTTCTCTGCTGGAACTTTATTACACTTGATTTAATTCAGTGTTTGAACTTTTATTTGTTCCACTTGTTTCTCTGCAGCAGAACCTGAATGTTTCTGTTTGATTTGTTTTTAGTCTCTTTGTCCCAATAAGGTCTGAGCTGCAGATCTGATCTGATGACTGTTGATCCGGATTATCAGCTGGTTTATTCACTCAGTCACATCACATCACATCTGACACCAGGTCAGCGCTTTGATCACACACAGGATTACTGCTGTGTTTCTGTAGGAGAGAACCGAGAACCAACACAGAGTCTGAGGACCAACACAGAGTCTGAGGACCAACACAGGGTCTGAGAACCAACCAACACAGAGTCTGAGAACCAACCAACACAGAGTCTGAGAACCAACCAACACAGAGTCTGAGAACCAACACAGAGTCTGAGAACCAACACAGAGTCTGAGAACCAACACAGAGTCTGAGAACCAATACAGAGTCTAAAATATTATTCACATTATAAACAAACAGTACGTACTCTGAAAATACTCTTTATAAATTCTGTAAAAAAAAATTGAAATACAAGTTCTGTTTTTATATTTTGAAGTTCTTTATGAGGGCAAACTTTTCTTCTTTCTGCTCTTTAATATGTGAATAAATCTGTTTTATATTTAAAGTTGTTATATTTTGAAAAATATTTACATTGTTTTTATGTGTTTACTGTTTATAAACCAACAAACTTTCAACATAAAGACAAAAGTTTTTTTCTGGCCGTTGACGTGGCAGCAGCTCTCAGCTGTCAGTCGGCCTCGTGTGATTGGATGAAAGGCGGCGGCGGTGTTTTTGGTGTTCCTCAGTGGGTGTTGGGCAGCGGCGGCGGCGGCGGCCACTCTCTGACCAGCGTCCCGTCTGTTTGAGCGTTTACACTGAGCTCAGGTACGAACAAGAAAATCCCTGTTAAGTTTTCTTGTTGCACTTTGTTGTGAGCTGTGACGCCGCCGTGCAGAATGTGTCGCCGCCGCGATGAAACCTGCAGCAGCAGCAGAAGAAGAAGAGTGTGTGTCTGAGAGCGTGTGTGTGCGTGACGGCGGCCGCTCTGAAGTCGGGGCCAGACATGGCGGCTCCCACGGGGCCCCTGAGCTGAGCTTGGTCAGGTTTATTTGACCTCTGACCTCTCAGAGCAGGAGAGGATGATGGGACGGCACTCGCCACAAGAAGAAGAAGGAAGAAGAACAGCAAGAAGAAGAAGTGTTGATTTAAAATGAGAGCAGAAGAAACAGAAGTCAGAGGAGAAAAATGTTGAAGTTTGACTGCAGCTGCTTCAAAATAAAACCAGAAAAACTTCAACCAGAGTGATGGACTGCTGTTCCTCACTGTGTTCCCGTTGCATTCTGGGAAATCTCTCCATCATTCCTCAGATGTTTCTGCTGAAATGACGACATAAAGTGACCTTCTGTCAGAGAAACAGGCTGCAGCTCCTTTAAACTGAAGTGTTAACATTTGTGAAGAAGCTGCAGTGTGAATGCTGGATGTTGAAAAGCTGATGAAGAAACAGGATTTCTGTAAGTCAATCAACGGTTTTAACTTGAACTACATCAGGTGATTACTGAAGAATGAAAAGCTGACACTAAACTGCACTGCTGCCTTTAATTTGTGTGAAGAAGCAGCTGCAGGAGGATGAACGGTGCAGTCGGAGGTGGGAAAGGATCTTATTAGCATGAATTGGATTTAAAAGTTGAATTGATTTAAAATAAGAACAGAAGAGGAGACGGCGTTCAGAACTCCAAACTAAAACAACCAGAGAGATGAACTGCTGCTTCACTGTGTTCCTGTTGCATTCTGGGAAATCCCTCAGTCATTCTTCAGATGTTTCTGTGACGACACAGAATGACCTTTTAAAGAAACAGGCTTCAGCTCTTTTTAGCAAAGAAACATGAAAACTTTGCAAAATGTCTAAACCCTGGAACTTTTTCAGGTCTGAACTGCATCAGTGGGATGAAAACTGAATCATCTTAATATGTTTGAAGTGTTTGTTGAAAACATGACACACAGCAGGAGGCTCAGTGTTTCAGAGACCTGACCCTCTTCATGTTCTGGTCTCCTGTCTCTGATTCAGGACTGTGGTCTGCAGGTCCAGCCCGGTCAGTCCTGTGGTCTCCAGCCTTTCATCCAGTCTCAGAGTCCACTTCAGTCCTGCGGCTCAGGACACGCACCAGGTCTGATGTCACTTCTTGTGTGCATCACAATCACATTATATAGAAACTGTTCCTGTCTCTGTCTGTCTCACCTGTCTGTGTCTCACCTGTCTCAGGTCGGTGGGTGGTCCCGTGTCTCAGCTGCTCTGACAACAGGACATGTGATTGGAGGGAGGTTGCCTGGCAACCAGACGGCTGTTACCATCCCTTTGTGGACCGTCCCCTGCTGCAGGACTGCATGACGGACAGGAAGGTGAGGTCATGTGATCACAGGTCAGCTGATCAAATGTTAGACCGCTGTTCTGCAACCTGTCCTCTGTCCTCAGGCGTTGTTTATGGATGTGTCTCACCTGTCCTCAGGTGTTGTTTTTGGATGTGTCTCACCTGTCCTCTGTCCTCAGGTGTTGTTTATGGATGTGTCTCACCTGTCCTCAGGTGTTGTTTATGGATGTGTCTCACCTGTCCTCAGGTGTTGTTTATGGATGTGTCTCACCTGTCCTCTGTCCTCAGGCGTTGTTTATGGATGTGTCTCACCTGTCCTCAGGTGTTGTTTTTGCATGTGTCTCCCCTGTCCTCTGTCCTCAGGTGTTGTTTATGGATGTGTCTCACCTGTCCTCAGGTGTTGTTTATGGGTGACTCGACCAATCGTGGGATGATGTTCTTCCTGATGGAGCGGGTGAACTCCAGTCTGGAGGACTGGGGAAAGTCTCACGACCTGCTGGTCTACAGGAACCTGAACGGGGGACGGACGTTCGTCAGCTACTCATATTATCCTCAGTTCTGGTTGGACAAGAAGCAGAGACCCACGTTCAGACAGGCGCTGCTGCAGCTCATCACCAGGTGAGATGATGGAAGAAATCTAGATTAAATGAATAAATATGATATTAAATAATATTTAAAACAAATGTCAGCTTTAATTAATAATAATATATAAAATGTTACATAAATTTATATTTCTGTTTTAAATTTGTTTGAAATGAATTTACTTCCTCATTTAATGAACTTTTAATGTATTAATTAATTTATTTGTAAATTTGCATTTCCCTCGATTTATTTACCCAAACTTATTTCTTTCTTTATTTTCATTCTATATTTGGGTTGCATGGGAACATGGAAAATGCAAAGTATGATAATGATAAATAAATACATTAAAAAATGAATATGAACACATTAAATAGGAAATCAGATGAGAGAGTAAATAAAAACAGATATAAATTCAAATAGAAATGTCAGTTTATATCACATTTTATTAATCAATGAATGCATATATTTATTTTTAATACAAATCATATTTTATTTATTGAGTCATTTATTCATGTTTTGATTTATTTTTTATGTTGGCAGTTTTTGGTCCTCCATAACAGTGTTTTCTTTAGAGGTCATGTGACGTTTCTGTGTTGATGCGTTTCCTGTCTGAAGGTCACGACCTTTGGTGAACTCTAACCGGACGGTCCTGGTGGTGGGCGGAGTCCAGTGGCTCAACATGGATCACCTGAGGACCATCGGAGACGTGCTGGACAGGTGAGCTGAGACACAGATATATACAGCAGTGTCATCAGCGTACAGGTGATCAATAACACTGATCCCTGTGGTGATTGTCATGTGACAGGACCAGGACCAATCAATCGATCAGACATTTAGTTTAATTCATTAATTAATTAATTTTTATTTTTCAACTAGTGAGCAATCTGGCAATAATTTTCCCACTAATCGATTTTTTGGTTCATAAAATGTCAGAAAATATTGATCAAAGTCCAAGATGACGTCCTCAAATGTCTCGTTTTGTCCTCAACTCAAAGATCTTCAGTTTCCTGTCAGAGAGGAAAGAAACCAGAAAATATTCACATTTAAGAAACTGAAATCAGAGAATTTAGACTATTTTCTATTTTTTTTTAAAGATCTAAACTGATTAATCTATTATCAAAATAGTTAATAGTGTAATTTAATCACAAGTAAATGTTTTTTTGAAAATTGATCGGCCGTACTGTGATGTAAGCAGACAGTGTTTTAGTGCTACTGTCAGTTAACGTGTATGAAAGTGAGGATTGTGGTTACTATGACAACACATGTTGACCGGTGTCCGTCCTGCTTGTCCTCAGAGAGTCTCTCAGGGACATCCTGGTGGTGGTGAAGTCTTTAGGGATGGGTTTCCATCTTCCCGTGGACGGGATCCGGTCTCTCAGTCTGGTACGTGTCCGTCTGGTGTTGCTGCATGTCGACTCAAAGGTTACGTGAACGCGTTCTCCGTCTTCACCTGAATCTGTCTCTGTCTGTCTGTCTGTCTGTCTGTCTGTCTGTCTGTCTGTCTGTCTGTTTTTGGTTCGCGGTCTCTTAGAAGGAGATCCAAGAGCTCTACAGGGAGAACCGTAACATCATCACCACAGCAAAGCATCATGGGTATGAGGTGATCGACACGTTCAGCATCACAATGGGTCGATACAAAGAGTTCCTGCAGGGACGATGTGCCTGTCACTTTCATGAGGTAACAGTTTCATACATCATAACTCTGTGTTCAGTCTGTAGACTATGAAGAAAATACAAGCTCTGAATGTGTGTGGTCACTGAGTGCTGGTGTTTAAAGAGTGGACCAGGACGCACCCGCAGGACGCAGGACACAGGACGCAGGACGCACCCGCAGGACACAGGACACAGGACGCACCCGCAGGACACAGGACGCAGGACACAGGACGCACCCGCAGGACACAGGACACAGGACGCAGGACACAGGACGCACCTGCAGGACGCAGGACACAGGACGCAGGACACAGGACGCACCCGCAGGACACAGGACGCAGGACACAGGACGCACCCGCAGGACGCAGGACACAGGACGCAGGACACAGGACGCACCTGCAGGACGCAGGACACAGGACACAGGACACAGGACGCACCCGCAGGACACAGGACGCAGGACGCAGGACACAGGACACAGGACGCACCCGCAGGACGCAGGACACAGGACACAGGACGCACCCGCAGGACACAGGACACAGGACGCACCCGCAGGACGCAGGACGCAGGACGCAGGACGCAGGACACAGGACGCACCCGCAGGACACAGGACACAGGACGCAGGACACAGGACGCACCTGCAGGACGCAGGACACAGGACGCAGGACACAGGACGCACCCGCAGGACACAGGACGCAGGACACAGGACGCACCCGCAGGACGCAGGACACAGGACGCAGGACACAGGACGCACCTGCAGGACGCAGGACACAGGACACAGGACACAGGACGCACCCGCAGGACACAGGACGCAGGACGCAGGACGCAGGACACAGGACGCACCCGCAGGACGCAGGACACAGGACACAGGACGCACCCGCAGGACACAGGACACAGGACGCACCCGCAGGACGCAGGACACAGGACGCAGGACACAGGACACAGGACGCACCCGCAGGACACAGGACACAGGACGCAGGACACAGGACGCAGGACACAGGACTGACAGACTGTTTTCATACACAAAGGTTCCGTTAATGACACAAATAAAGTGAAACCAGCAGCCTGTGATGTGAGGACACTGCAGACGTGAGGACATAAACACTGAAGTCAAGTTCATGTGTGATTAACAGAAGGACATAAAAACACAGTGAGAGCAGCTGTTGTTTCTGCAGACGCTTCATAAATCAACTGTGAACAAGTCAATTTATTTACAGCCCAAAAGACACGACAAACACCGAAGAGACGGCGTTCACACGGACAACGAGACAAACACTCAGAGGGACAGAAGAGGAGGGTCTGATGAAGACCCAGATCCAAACAGCAGCAAGAGCCAGGAGGGACGGAGAGGATCCAGGACGGACGAGGGTCCTGCCGAGAGAAAAGAGACGAGGAGGACGAGAACACTAAGGAACAGAGAGGAGGAGGAGGAGAACACTAAGGAACAGAGAGGAGGAGGAAACTCGGCTGGATATCTGGTGGGAAACAGAACCGACAGAACAACATGTGGCTGTTAAACTGACAACAGACAGTTTAAAACATGTGAGCTGAATTATTTATGATGCCAGAAATATTCTGTCCTCTGGGGACGTTTGGTTGCTGTTGTACTTTTTCAAAGAATGTCTTCACACTGTAAAAAAACTATTTGTTTTAACCTAAAACAGTTTTTCAGGGCTGCCTCAAAATTTGAACTTGATTGAATTTAAAAAGACAAAACTAATGTAGTAATAATTCAAAACAAACAGTAAATGAATTGAGTGAAGTTTGACCTGAACTTTAAAACATTTCACTTCATCCATTAATCACATCATAATAAATCTTTTTTGTCTTCTGTTCTTTACGTTGTTCTCGTCTTGTTACGTCTGTCGTTCTGTCTGAGCTTGATGAAGATTTCATCATCTCATCTTAATGAGGGCTGAAGTCTTTGTGATAAACAGTTTGATTATTGGATATTGATCATGGTGTTCCTCCAGGAAACGTTCTGGGTTCTGCTGTTTTTTTCTTCATTGATCCGTCCTGAAGGAAACTTTATCAGTCAGTATGATGTCAGATGTCACTTTACACAGATGAACATAACTCAGATTTATGTTTCATGTCAACCAATGAAAGGTCAACTTCCAACTGATGATTCACATCTGAAGATGTCCTGGACCAATCAGAGAAGTCTGTTCTTCTTCTTTGATAACGTGACTTTTAAAACCAGGTTTCTGTCTCTTCTTCCTCCGGGTCTTCAGGTGGAGAAGCTTTGGTCCTCCACGGCGTCCACAACCAATAGAACAAGATCCACTGGGACCAGACCAGGACTCAGCAGCCAATCGGCCGTGCTGGACATGGACCAGGAGGCGTGGCCTAAAGCCTCGTCCTATCACGTGAGAGGACCAGTGAACCAGGTGTACTCTGAGATCCTGCTGAGCCGCCTGTGTTCCAGAACCAGAAACTGAACACCTGAGAGAGAGAGAGAGAGAGAGAGAGAGAGAGAGAGCTCACCTGTCTCACCTGTAGCAGAACTCAGTGGCTGACAGATGAAGTGATGAGGACAGAAACAGACTCTCAGCTGTTTAAAGGTTCATTTTTGTGTTAAAGACACAAACTCAGAGGTTGAATATGAGAACAAACAGTTTCTGAACGTGTTTCTCTACAAAAACAAAAATAACAGGAAATAGTTCATGAAGGAGCTGAAATATTTCTTTATGTTTGTGAATAAACAGGAGGAGAATTTAAATAAACAACAGAAAGTCTTGAGTGAAGCTTTTCACTCATTCTGATCTGCAGTTTTTCTTAATGAGCACCTGATACTTGCTGATGCTAATGCAGCTAATACGTTAGCTTCCAGCTCAACAGCTATATTCCACTGTCAGTAAGCTAGCTGCTAAAGGGCGTTAACTCATATCTACAGTGCATGGACTAGTTTTTAATGTGTACTAAATACTGTAGTTTCTGATGTACATGTGGAAGCACACAAGCTAGTTTGCTTGGAGAAGCTAGTTTCTATGCTTACTAACTAGTTTCTTCTTTGCACCAGCTAGTTTGCTAAAAGTACCTGATTTGTATGCTTGCTAACCAGTATCTGATGTTAGTTAGCTAATTTGCTACTAGTAGCTAGATTGTATGCTTGCTAACTACTATCTCATCTGCAATAACTAGTTTCTCATGTGTACCATCTAATTTGCTAATTAGCAGAAGCTGGTATGTATGCTTGCTAACTGATCTGTACTAATCAGTGTCTAGTGTGTGCATGATAGTTTGCTAATTAGTAGCCTAATAGATAGTTTTCATTCTAATTTGCTTATAATAGATAGATTGTATGCTTGAGAACTACTACTTCATGTGTACTAAGTACTTTCTAGGGCGAACCGCCTAGTTTGCTAATAGTAGCTAGTTTGTATCCTTGCTACATACTATCTGGTATGTACTAATTAACTTCTAGTGTGTACTAGCTAGTTTGCTAATTAGCAGTAGCTAGTTTTTATGTTTGCTAACTAGTAGCTGATTAGCAGTAGCTAGTTTTTATGCTTGCTAACTAGTAGCTGATTAGCAGTAGCTAGTTTCTGGTGCACAGCAGTTAGTTTCTCACTCAGTAGATGAAGTTTGCGAGAAGGTTTTCATTCTCTCCACGTAGTTTCTGATGTTTGATGTCAGAGGAACTTAATGTCTCTTATTTCACTGGTTTTCAAACCGTGGCCCAGGGATCAACAGGGGTCCTTCAGTGGGCTGTAGGAGGCCTTCAGAAAAATAAGGAACAGGATATTTTAACTTTTACCAAATTTTTTTGAAGTTGGAACAAGAAGGGAAGAAACTGTGTTGGTTTTATTGATTGATTGCAATTTATATTGATCGTACTTTGATCATCGATGACTCAGAGGGGATTCGTTCACCTTCTCATATTTGCGGTTTGTTGACATGAAAACGTTTGGTGATGTTGAATCAAATATCAATCCAATGTTTATCTCTGCTCAGTCTCTTTGTGCCTCCACATATATTTATATTTATATATATTTATATACCTCAGTCATTGACTTGTATCGGGCACCAAAGACTCGATGATAACTGTGTTTATCACGTAAAGAAACGTCTTATCTCATTCTCTGCTTATATTTTCTATATTTTTCTACAAATGTTTATTGTCGTGCCTTTTAATCTCTGAACATGTTTACATGCTGGAAGATAGAATATATGAATATTTATATGAATGATTCTTCTCTTTAAAATGTTTACTACAAAGCAAAAAAGACACAAACTCACTGCATCAAATTCAACTGTGAAGACGTGAAATCTGATTTTATTTTCAACAAACTGCTCCTTTTTTCTTCTGTTTATTCCAGAATGTTTTTAAAATTTCATCTTCTCACTTCAAAATCTGTTTTTTCTACTTAAAACATTCACAACTTCACCATTTTTAAAAACTGTGTAAACTGTGTCTGTATACATTTTAATATATCTTTGCCATAAAATTTGTATGAATCATAAAACTGACTGTTTTCACACCTGAACTCACTTGTCTGCATCAGCGTCTGTTTTTTGTTTCATTATCAGATGAGAGTTTGGTGTTTTGGGGTTTTGGTCATTATTACATGTCCTGTATTGATAATGATTAACCAAACCCAAACACCAAACTCCATTTAAAACTCAGGACAGTTTCAAGTTTTATTTTATAGCCATTCCTTTTAGAAATTGACATTATAGAAATTATTTATCACTAACTTTGGATCAAATGTGTGTATATTACTAATTGATCTGTCACTGCAGAATTCACCAATCAGTTCCCATGGATTCATAAAACGTCTTAAGATCTTGTTAAATGCTGATGTTTTTAAATTGACAAATATTTGACTGGAGTTTGGTGTGGTGTTTGAGGCTAATATTCTTTGTTTGGGCCACACCAAACTCCATTCATATATCCAACAGTTCAGAGTTTTCTAACCTATAGACTGGGAAAGTCTGCTGTTTGTCCCTCTGACCCTCCTGCTCGTCCAATTAGCGCCCAGCTCTGACGTCAGCTGCTGAATATGAATCATGTGCTGGTCCAATCAGGATCCTCTGGGCCTCGGACTGGTCCAGTTCGTCCCGCTTCTCCTCCTGCAGGGCGCAGACTGGACTGTGAGCTTAACAGAGTCCTGCAGGACAGGAGGGTCCTCATCAAGTCCTCATCACGTCTTCATCACATCAGAGGAGGATTATTAGTGCACCGAGACTAGGATTTAATCTGCTCCTAGACCGAGCTTTATTATGAGACAGAGACTTCTGCTGGTGGACAGATTGATGAAGAAGACAGACAGATGAAGAGGACATGGAGACACGGAGCTGTGGAGTCCGACACATGTGCGCTTTGACTCTGCTGCTGGTCTCCGTGTGTCCGCTGTGCTGCAGAGCCACCTGGATGTGAGTATCCGACCACACCAAACTCCATTCAAGAAACTGTCAATTTAACACATCACAGCAGGACACAACATGCACACAGCTCTCTGAGAGCGGCTGTATACAAACTTCTGGAGGGAGTGAAGTTTAAAATGAGGCGTTTTCTAAATGGAGTTTCGCTGCAGAATGTGACGCTTTGTTGTTCTGCTTTTACGCGTCTACAGCCTCAAATCTCTGGAGATCAAATAGATATAATAAATAATATATGTTCAGCATTTTAATAAATGATTGGCTCTGACAATATGTACGGTGTTACGTCACGCCAATGAAGCCGTTTGAATTGAAGCTGAATTTGAACCAAAACTGTTAATTTAAGATTGTGTCAGTATCCGCTGAGCTCCAGGACTGATGGTCACACTCTTATAACTATTTTAATAAAATAGAAGGTTATTTTTTTTGTCCGGATCAAAGCGCGTCCTCGAGCTGCCTTCACAGTCAATTAAAATCCCAAACAGCCAAATTCCATTTTTAACAAATGCAGATGTTAGGCCCTCCTGTAAATCCTCTCAGACGGGGTCTGCTCTGTAACTCGGGTTAATCGCATATATGTAAATTAAATATGCGCTTTACATCTGTTATTTATTCAGTGACTCGAGCCTAAAATCTTTTGAATGCAGTATTTCACAATGAGCGCATAAAGCCAGCTCCGGTCAGCCAAATTCCATTTAAAAAACTGTAAATTTAAAATGTCCCGGTGTGTCTTCCCAGACAGACAGTCGTTTTATTTATTGTTTTGTCCTGTTTTCAAACAACAGGGTCCACTTTGTAATTCGGCTTGATGAAGTTTGCAAAACACCACACGTGTAAGTCAAATCTTAACTTTATATTTGGGATCGTCTGTTGGCGGAATCAGAAAAAATCACTATAAGCGCCTTTATCCAAATTCTCTTTGAAAAAAAATCGAAGCCTTCAAATCGATTCCTCTTAAAACCAGAAAAAACATCACGTCTGTAAACAAAATGTCAGCTTTTTGTCCTGGTTTATGTTTTCGGCTTCAGTCCGTTTGGAGCGACGAGACTCGAGGTCGATTTTAAGTTTTAGACTGTGCTCAGTATGAACAGACCAGTTTAACCAGTGAACTGGAGCCAAATTCCATTTAAAAAACTATAAATTTAAGGCGTCTCTCCTCAAGTTAACTCCGCTTCAGATATTATTAAGTATGATTTTTAAAGTGCTGGGATCCACTCTATAATACGACCTATATGAAATTCATTAAATCACATGTATGTAAATGAAACACCTTTGAGATCGTCTGTTTTTATTCAGTGTTGGACTGACAGATTAAATCTAAATCAAGCCTAAAATTTGGGTTTGGATGCAGATTTAAGTATGAGCACCTTAAACCAAAGTCCCTATGAAAACATGTTCATTTAAAGGCTCTGTGTACCTGGACTCGAACACGCGCCACTTCACATTCAATGTACCTTTGGAGGTTATTTAAAAAATCACCTCTGTCAATAAAATGTCAAGGTGCTCTTGAACTGTATGAACAGCTGTTGTTCTCCTCCTTTTTAAAAACCTGAATTTTCCTAATGTAGTTTGGTAGCAGCTGTTTTCATCCCTGTTGTGTGTCTCCGCCCTTTTTAGGTGGTTGGGTGTGACGGCGGCGGGCGTCCCGGAGCAGCTGGGCTGTGCTGACCTCCCTCTGAGCCACAGGCAGCGCGAGCTGTGCTGGAAGAAGCCGTTCCTGCTGCCCAGCATCCAGGACGGAGCGCGGCTCGCCATCGCCGAGTGTCAGAGTCAGTTCAGACACGAGAGGTGGAACTGTTCCACCCGAGACCAGCCGGACGTGTTCGGATACGAGTTAACGAGCGGTGAGGAAGAGTAACCCTCCTCTTCATCGTCATCATGTTTATCAGTTTATTAACAGTTTGTTACATTTTAACAGCTAAAGTTTTACTCTTAACACTTTAATAGTTTGTAGCTAAGCTAAACGGTCAGTTAGCCTCGTTAGCCTCGTTACTCGTCATCCTTTCAGAAAACCTTGTTTGAATTAAAGGATCAGGAAAGTCTGTGTGGAGGGAAAGAAGAGCAAACACATGATGATGTCACACTGACCCTCGCCTGTCGTCCTGTAGGAACCAAAGAGACGGCATTTATCTACGCGGTGATGGCGGCAGGGCTGGTCCACGCCGTGACGCGCTCCTGCAGTCAGGGCAACATGACGGAGTGTGGCTGTGATGGACGTCTGCAGGGCGGCGGCTCGTCTCAGGACGGCTGGACGTGGGGCGGCTGCTCCGACCACATCCAGTACGGCACCTGGTTCAGCCGCAAGTTCATCGACAACACCGTCAAAAACATGTCCACAACCCGAGTAGGACACACGCTGTCCACCATGAACCAGCACAACAGTGAGGTGGGACGCCAGGTGAGGACGACACGGAGACGTGTTGTTGTTTATGTCCTCAGATGTTTTTATTTTTAGAAAATAGATGGACTCATCTCTTCTTCTCTGTCCTTCAGGCGATTCACAGGACAATGTCCACACACTGCCGCTGTCACGGTGTCTCTGGCTCCTGTGCTGTGAAGACGTGTTGGAGGACGATGGCGGTGTTCGAGCACGTGGGCGTGTACCTGAAGGAACGGTACGAGCACAGCGTTCAGGTGTCGGACCGCTCGAGGAGGAAGACGAGGAGGAAGGAGCAGCGGCGCGTCCCTGTGGACAAACAGCAGCTCATCTTCTTCAACAAGTCTCCAAACTACTGCCTGGAGGACCGGCGGCGGGGTGTGGCCGGCACCCGAGGACGCCGCTGCAACCGCACGTCCAGCGGCTCCGACGGTTGCAACCTGCTGTGCTGTGGCCGCGGATACAACACGCACGTGGTGAGACACGTCCAACGCTGCGAGTGCAAGTTTGTCTGGTGCTGCTACGTCCGCTGTCGACGCTGCGAGAGCATGAACGACATGCACACCTGTAAATAACAACAACGCACCTGTAAATAACAACAACAACAACGACACACCTGTAAATAACAACAGTGCACCTGTAAATAACAACAACAACAACGACACACCTGTAAATAACAACAACAACGCACCTGGAAATGACAACAACAACAACTACTCACCTGGAAATAACAATAACGCACCTGGAAATAACAACAACAACTCACCTGGAAATAACAACAACAACTCACCTGGAAATAACAACAACTCACCTGGAAATAACAACAACAACAAC
>CM034612.1:417724-425224 GCA_020091685.1 Lutjanus erythropterus
ATATAATATAGTAAAATAAAAATAAAAAATAAATAATAACGAAACATATAAAAAAGTCCCACAATACATCCCCTTTAAACATTTTTAAAAATTGCATATTTTATTTTTTAGGTTTGCTGTTCAAATTGGTTTAAAGCCTTCATCACACTGCCAGGAATAAAAGTCTTTGGCTTTGATTGGTTTAAAAATAGTCAAACAATATTTTCAAATGGATTAAATATTGAATCAATTAATATGCTGTATGTAGGGTCACCTCTATATTATAAAATACAGAAGACATGAACTCAACATTGCCAGGAGCTGCTCACAGAGTTGCAGAAAAAACTGAAATCTGCGTTGGTTTAATCTTCATGGCAAAGTGTAGATTAAGTATGTTAAAAATGTAACCTGGTGCAGGATAAAAAGTGAGAAGATCAAGGTTTGCATAGTAAATACCGTGTGACCGAGTCATGTCAGGAGTGCTGTGGACACAGATTTGTAGGTCTTTGAAGGCCACCTCATGTAACTCAGACAGTTCTGTTACTCAGATGTCTTTAAAATTCATTTTGGGACAGATGTTGAAAATACAAACTCATGAATTTATGTATAAATGAGAACATATCATAATAGTTTCCTAAACATGTTAAGAAAAAATTCCTGGGCATTTAATACTTTAATAATTTCCTTCTAGCTAATCTATTAGCATCAATAAGCCTCAAAGGAAGATATAAGTGCATGTCATCTGCATACAGAAGTAAATATTTATTATTTCTACTAATTTTGTGACCAAAGGGAAGCATGTAAATAAAAAAGAGAGGAGGACCCAGACTGGAGCCTTGAGGAACACCAGATCTGTAGATGGATTGTTTTGCTTTTCATCAATTTTTTGACAAAAACGTAAATTTAAAATGTCACACTTTCTTCTGCATCTGCTGCGTCAGTATGAGACACTGAGGGGCGCAACAGATACGGTGGTGTTGACAACCTGGGATGAGACCAGGTTGGGTTTACTTTTTTTGTATTTTCATCTTAACATTTGTTAAGAGTAATCAGAAGAACTGCTCATAAAGTTTTTCAACATAAAATTTATGAGCAACTGAGGGACTGAAGTTTGCATGATGAAGCTGTGCAGGACTGTGATACATGACAAGTCTGAGTCAGGGCTGATGTACCGAGAGTCAGATGAGAAGATGAGTAAACTGCTAGCCTAGCAAAGTGAAAGCTAATGTTAAGTAAGAAAAAACAACCTTCCAAGAACTTCCAAACTGTCTTACTTTACATGATTTATCTGTCTTGTTTGACAGAAGTGAAAATAGAAAATGAGACACTGTAGATTAGGAGCAGTTATCTCTGGAAGACTGTTAGCTTAACTCCTTCAACTGGTACAAAAATCCAAAGACTTTACATGTCAGAGTTCCTTTAATGACATCATTGTGTTGTTTTCTTGTTATGGCTTTGCAGAAGTTATTTACAGTAACTATTGGATAATTCTGTCAGATAAATACATGAATCAAGTTAGCTTTAAGGTCCAGCTAGTTCTGAGTTAGCTTAGCTCCAGTTAACTAAACTCAACTGACTGTAGCTTGTTAGTTAACAAGATATAACTTGTAACCCACACTGATGTACAGTTGTTGGAAGGTCGATTGAGCGAGGCTAGCAGTTTCAACCTGCTTCCATTCTTTGTGCTAAGCTAGACTGAACTCATGTGAAACTGATTTTCTCTTCTAACTCTGATAAGATGGTTTACGGTATCGTTCCCAAAATGTACAGGATTTCCTTTAAACTGTGTTCCAAATGAAGAAATCTATGTTAGCTTTCTTTCTGTTTTAAGACATCAAATTTAAAGACATACAGGATTGGAAAAATAGCAGTAGTGACGATTTAAATTTCTCTCAGATCGAGATGAGTCATCAGCCAAAGTGCCACCATTTTCTCTTCTCAGGTGTTTAACTGCTGGAGCAGAAATCCATCCAATGAGACAAAAGAAAAAAGCTGCGATCTGAAGCGGCTTCAGAGTTTCAGTGCGTACAGAATGACGTTTTCCTCCACCGGAGGTTTGAGCTGTTCAAGCTAACTTGTCACTTCCATCATGGTCACATGATCCAAACCCCCGCTGTCTGAGTCTGTTGTGGTGTGGGGCCATCAGCCCCCTGATCCCTGATGCCCCCCTGCCCCCCTGTCGTCCTCCCGCTGGGTGGGTTGTGTTTCCGTGTTTGGAGGGGAGGTTGTTACCTAGAGTGCAGACACCCGGACGATGTTGGTCTGGGAGTAGTTGGTGGAGCTGGCTGAGTCGTCACCTTCAGGTGTGGTGCCAGGTGGCGTGGGCATGCTGATGACGGCGGCGGTGTTGTACGGCTGCTCACAGTTCAGAGGAACTGTCTCCTCAAATTTGGCGTTCAGACTGGAGCGACTGGAGCGACTGCAGAGAGAAAGAAGACAGAGGAGCCTTTTTGGTGAGGTTAAGAACAGAGTGTGGTTTCATTCTCACTGGACCAAGTTGCCTTTGATTTTTAATGAATTATAGAAAAGAAATTCTTTGCAAAAAACACCTAGAAACATTGCAACATGCATCACAATTTTTTTTAGAAAAGCTGCCATGAAATCAGTCATTTTAGGCCACAACAATCCCCAGAAAAACTCACAAAATCCTGGAGGGACTAACTTACATTAAGTACACCATGTATTTCTCTACATGTGACAAAGGTCAGCCGACTTTGTCTTTCCTGCACTTCTAAAACTCAAAAGTGTAACTAATCGGTGTTAAATGATGTGCAAAAAGCTTAAAATGCCTTCACGCAAAATATCCTTCAAAGTGGTGTTTATACATCATCATGTTGCTGTTTTCTGTTGTCCTGTTTATCTGTGATTCAGAGGAAAAGTTGGGCCTTGGACTAAAGAAAAACCAAATGATCTCAATTGAATAGCAATCTATAATTCTAATATGTTTTTGCTATGCCATAACCTCTTATGGTGTAGGGGTGGGGGAAGTATTCAGATCTTTTACTTAAGTAAAAGTACTTGCATTGCACTTTAAAAATACCCTGTGCAAGTAAAAAGTAGCAGTAAAGCTGTACATTTGACAAGCTGGAGCAATGGAATGATTTTATCTGAAAAATAGCAAATGATTGCCAAATTATTACATTTCTGTCACTGGACTTATTTATTAATTGACTAATCATTTCAGCTGTCCTCGTATAAACTGAACTCAGACAGGTATTATCATGTAGGAGATGATGATGAAGAGGAGCAGAGCTTCAGCAGTGATGGTCACTGATACTGGGAGTCAGGCAGAAACAGGAGCAGACTGTAACAGAGACGAGTCAGTTTCCCAGCTGTCCATGTTTAGGAGAAAGTTCCCAGAGAGCCCAGACCTCCCACAGCCTCCCACAGCTGGACATATTCCGGATTCCTGCTCTCTGACTCGACATGGGAATACACTGTCACATGATCTCTGGTGCCATGTGTTTATATACAGTACGTCAGTGAGTGTCTGCCTCAGACTGTCACTGTTTAGAACTTTAATAAATAGATCTGTAATTCATGTCAGAGTGTCTCCGCCTCAGTTCTCCTCTAGAGCCTCTGATTTTACACATTATATTCAGATGCAACTATGCAGCATTAGCAACAAAATCTCTGGAAGAAAATATAAAACCACTGTATTTTTCCTTTATACCATACTCCCCAAATATTCTACTCTCTGGTTGGCTGTCTGCTGTCAGGTGTTAAAATGATTTGTTTTCCTCAGTCATGGTTTTAAGGGGGAACTCAGCTTCGGTACTACTAATGCAGCACTAATGTTTAACACTGCCAAACCACCTAATTATGTTAGACCCCTGGAAACTCCTCAAGGACCTTTGGTACCTCCCCAATAACTCCTGGAGCCCCCTTAAGGACTCCAGGACCTCCTCTACAGTATCTAACATCTCCTTAAAAACTTAAGAAACCCTCTCGGGGACCTTTGGAACCTCTTCAAGACCTCTTACAAACTATGGTACCACTCAAACATATCTGGAACTTGAACTCAAGTGTAGTGAACCCCTTCAAGAACCCGTAAAAAATCTTTGAGCCCTTGTGGAACTTTCTCAAAGACCATTGTGACTTCTTTAGGTGACTTATATGTATCATTAGGACTTTTAATATCTCCATGTGGACCCCTGGAACCCTGTTAAGGTTTCCTGGGACCTACTTAATGATCATTAGGATATTCTTAACCACATCTAATACCTCTGCAGTCTTCACAAGGATCTCCAAATCTCCTCTCCTCAGTACCTCTAAAATCTCTTCAAAGCAACAGGACCACCTGGAACCTCTTCCCAGCATCCCTTGGGCATACTTAAGGATAACTAGAACATCAACAACCTCTAATAATTCTTAGGATTTCTGCAAACTCATCAGTGATATTTGAAAGTTCTCCAAAAACCTCATTAAGGACCCCTTTAAGGACCACCTGAAGGATCATTGGAAATGACTGTAAGAATATTAATTCAAAATGTCTCTTCTTGTTAACAGTATAAAAAGCTGGAGATTCTTAGAGGTTGTGATCCTTAAGTAGGTCATATTTGTGCGTAAATGTGCTCCAGTGGTCCTTGATAGGGTGTCAGAGGTTGTAGAGCACTTGAAGAAGTTTCAGGTGACCCCAAGGACCCGCGGTCATTGAGATGGTTCTAGTGACCCTTAAAGAGATTCCAAAGGTCCTTGAAGACACACCTGCTGGTGCACAGTTTTTTCTACCTGTTAGTGAACGGCCTTTCTCTGATCTGGATGGTGCTCAATTCCTGGATGCTGCCCTGCAGACCCACAGACATGTTGGAGCTGGGGACATTGAAAGTCTTCCTCTTCCTGCGGGTGCAACAGGAGGTGAGGCCGTGAGAAGAGGAAGAGGAGGACATGGAGGAAGATCGAGACACCTGCTTCACCAGAGTTATGTCCCTGCAGCTTGCCTCGTACGTCTTCTCGTCCACAAACTCGTGATTCTGAGGCAGATAGACACAAAATTTTAAAGAAGAGGAATATGATTTAAGGTAAAGAAATTCAACACTGTATTGTACTAAAGGCACTATATGAAGGACTTTCTGACTTTGGTGACTCCTACTGGTAGCATTAAAAAATACACTGTAGCAGACAACAGAAAAAACAGAAATTACAGTTTGTGTCCATGTGTGTGTTTTATGACCTCACCGTGGTCTTCTCCAGACAGTGCAGAAGGTGATGATGATGCACCTCGAAGTTGGGATTGGACTTACACACCAGGGCCTGACCTGCTTCCTTAGATGCCTTTAGGGCACAAACACAAATCACATGACCACACAGTGAGCCTGTCATGGGACACGCCTCCACCCCACCCAGAACCACAGCACAAAGTGGGGCAGTAGCATTATGACACACATGAATAAGGCTAACGTTCTCACCAACCTCCTCTGAAAAGAACGTTTCATCTGTCCAGTTTTTTACCCACAATCCCCTCCTGGATAAGAGTTAGTTAGAAGTTCACAGATCGCTCACTGGTTCAAACTCAGGCCACCGACAGCAGCCGTTCAGCAGCTTTTTCACTGCCTCTGTAAATGTGTTTGTTTGTTTTGACTCAAGCCTTGTTTGATCCAAGAGAGCCACCGTACTCATATTGCTCAGGGGTTCAGACTGAATGTGACACAGTTGGACAGACAGAGGGACAGAGGACTCTGTGAGCTCATGGAGCTCAGGTACAGCCAAAGGAACAGTCTGACAAGTATGCCTGTTACTCATCTTTCCCAGAATCAAAAAATCAGCCCTGGACTACCTGTCCTCAAGGTCCCACCTGGGGAGCAAGGAAGTTATCAACTTCACTACTGGAGATCACAGAAGTCAGAAACCTGAATCCTGAGAACTCTAAAGGAAATCGGTTATGGACCTTACTCCTGAGTCCATGATGTCACTCCTGGGGGCTCTGCCTAAAGTCCTAGGACCCTGAAAGAAAAATGGCATCTCACTCCTGGTGCCATAGAGGAATTCAAGAACCTTACACCTGGGGACCCTAAAGACCCCAAAAGAAGTGACAAGCCTCAAGGATGAGGATTTAAATAAAAAATAAGACATCTCACTTCTGCAGGTCTACATGACCTCTAGAGACCCTGATGCAAGTGATACACCTGACTTTTCTGGACGCTGAAAGAAGCAAGGCAACTCCTTTCTGTGGACCTCACAGGAATTTATTAACCTTCCCATGTAGGGATCCTAGGGGACAATCCTTACTCCTGAGGATCCAGAAGCAAGTGGGAGACCTTCTTACCAGGGGGCCTAAAGGTAAAGCCTCGGTAGCCTAGGTGAAAGGCAAGCATTTCACCTCACACCTGGGGATATGTGCTTCCTGGGGGCCGTCCTATGGACTTTAAAGACTGTAACTCATCTCACTCCTGGTATCATTAAGGAAGTGAAGAACCTCACAAGTAAAGTTCCTATAGATTACATCCCTGATGCCTGGAGACCTGAAAAGAAGTGACAAAACTCACTGATGTGAATCTTAAAACAGCTCACTCCTGGGGACCCTGAAGGTATCTCTGAACCTAATTTCTTGGGGGGTTAAAAGGAATTTCCTAAAGGTAAATTCTAGGTATCCTTGGGGATGGTGAGTATATCTCTCATGGGATCATTAAAGGAACTGACACACCTAGGAACCCTAAAAGAAGGGACACACTTTACCTGGCAACCCTAAAAGAAGTAATAGATCTTCCTCCTCGGGGCCCTTGTAGGGACTCTAGCTGCTTTTCACACTTCATTTAGCCCAAGGCTAAAGCATCCTTAGAAACCTTCTTTTCCCAAGGCTTAGGCAGCAACCCTTCGAGACGAAGCGTCCAAGGGCTTGCTGGCCCTACTTTGAAGCAGTGCAAAATCAACTTAACATGGGGCTAAAAGGTGCCAGTGTAACACAGACTTGCAGTCTTCTAGCTCAGCACCTTGCTGAGTGTAAACATGTCTCAGACCTATCTTTTTTTATTTATGTACTGTCCTTCTCTGTACTCCTTCTTTTCAATCCTCTGGCTCTAGGAAGACATCAAACAAGCTATTTTCTCAAAATGTCAGACTGCTCCTGAAAAGTCGTCCACCATCACCACTGCGTCGCATTAACTCCGCCCCTGTGTTTGCCGTGTGGCTGGCTGATTGACATGCAGCTCAGCCGGATCTCATTCCTCCACAAAGCCATGGATTCCAAGACGCGTAGTGATGATGTCATGAGCAGCGCAGGCCAGTCAGTCGGCAGCCGAGCCACATGGGAGGGCCAATCAAAATGCACATGAGTCCAAACAAAACACAGAGGAAGAAAACACAGAGCAGGGAGAAAGAGAAAGGAACTGAGACGTGGAGGTGGAGAGTGTTTGTAGACGAAGCTGTTGTTTTTATGGGTCCAGTGGAAAAAATGTTACTGCTGAACCAAACATATCAATAAATAGAAAGAAAGACACACATGATAAAAACACAATGAAGCAGAAACATCCCTGAATGAAAACAGAGAAAGAGGCAGCGTGAAGAGGTAAACAATCAATCCCC
>CM034612.1:430224-440225 GCA_020091685.1 Lutjanus erythropterus
TCATATGTTTAGTTTATGTTGAATAAAACAAATTTAAAATAAAAAAAGACCTGAACTAAAACAAAGTCAGACACCACAATAAACAACTACATCCAGTACGAGCAGGACAACAACAACATCAGTCCAAAGACAGAAAGTCAAACAGTCGTCTCCATTCACCTTCCCTCATTCATATTTGTCAACTACTGAACAGGCTGTGAGCTTCATCAACTGTTAGTTTGACTGTCTGACCTCCCTAAACAGTCCTGTCCTCTCAGAGACACCCATCCTGAGGGGACTCATTGGAGGTTAATTATATTTAATTTCAGTGGACACAAAGAGCTGAAGGGCTGATACACATTTGGAGGTTAAACACAAATACTTTCTAACATTTAAAATTGGTGACTGAATTTATGGCTTGCTCCAGGGGAATTATTCTTAGTACGTCCAGTTTTAATGTAGAGGTCAATTTATCTAAAAACTGTCAAGTCAAAAATTAATATTTCTGCCATAGTTTTTTATTCTTCCAGTACACTCTTCCTCTGTGGTTTTATTTTCCTGATCCCTCATTAACTCACAGCTTTGACAGGATTTCCTGCTGCTCTTTCAGAGTGGAACTATAATCCTGATCTGAGGTTTGTGTGAGAGCTGCTCCAGCTACATTACAGTCCACAGCACTGATCCGAGGCCTGTCTGAGAGCTGCAACAACTGGTTAACAGTCTGTATAGGTGACCTGAAGACTGACTGAGAGCTGCTCCAACAGACTGAAAGTCCACAAAACTGAAAGTCCCTAGAACTTATCTGAGGTCTTTGTGAGAGCTGCTCTGACTAACTGGTACCCACTTTCCACCAACATGGAACTGGCTCTGTTGTGACTCCAAACAATGCATTTTGACCAAAAATAAATTCAATTTGAATCTGAAATGTTGGTTCCCAGCGAGAACCAAAAAATAGCAGGTTTTCCCTGAGGACCAAAGTGGTGTATCATATTCTACAGGCTGCTGTGCAACACCCTCTGTTAATGATGCATCTCTGATTACAGTGGCTCAGCTGCTGTAAATGCTGGCTGGCTTGGTAGATAGCACAAAGATTCCAATAATCCTGAATGGAACCAGTTCAAGAGCCAGCAATGATTTACTGGAGGGCTGTGACAGTCCACAGAGCTGATCTGAGCTCTGTGTCTTGTTTAAAATTTTATTCAGAACAGTTTTGTTGTAGAGAAAAAAAAAGGTGAAGGTGAACTCATCTTTCCTCAGAATCAGCTTCATCATCAGGTGATAAACACTGATATAACACACACACCTTCACAGTATCGACCAAAGAAACCCCACAGAGACCTGTGTGCGTGTGTGTGTGTGTGTCTGTGTGTGTGTGTGTGTGTGTGTCAGGTCATTGTCTGTCAAAACAAACTGTGGATATTGACACTGATCTAGCAGTCAGCACTTTCTCCTCCCGATGGGCACAATGTTGTCAAATCCAGTAAAATCTCCACTTCTTACACCTGACCATGTTGCTCTTTTGTCAGTGAGACTGTGACATCAGACCGACTGAGCCGTTCAGTAACCTTTAAATGATGTTGTTGAGACTCTAGTTTTCTGGTTTCAGTCCTAATTTTCAGCAATTCTTAGTTTTAAATTTCCCTTTGTTTTATCTCATGTAGTCACTGAGTTATATCATGGCCTGCAGCAAACAGTACAATACACTGCCTCGTACTGAGGAGCCAGTTTCACAGTGTCAAGAATCAGGGAAGGTGATGTTGTGACTGATAAGACCCAATCAGGAAATGAACGTAGGTTTCTGCTTCATCGTTTCTAAAAGTCTCTGTTTCCTTTCGTCCAGACTAAAATGCAATACTGCAGTTTTCAAACTAAAATCAGGCCAGCAGTGTTTCCTAAAGTCTTTGTTTTAGAGGTTCTACAGTGCTGAAGAAGTGAGGACACTGTGCATGAATTTAGTAGACGTGTACAATGTGCAAAGGTAGACATTGTAGCATAAACATAAAAAACTCATCTTTCAAATGTATTATGGGGCATGAAAAGTGGTCAGCATGTTTGTTAGAGTTCAGTTTTAGTGAGAAACTCTGAATGCAAACAGAAACTCCACAGAGGAGTCGGGTCAACAAACTAACAAACTCTCATCAGTTCACAGACTCATGTAAACACTTAATGAACACTTAATGAACACATTATAAACTGTAGTTGAATCATTTGTCTGAATGAGACCATGATCATCGTTTGCTCCAACATGTTTTATTTCAGCTAATGAGTTTCTCTAATGGAGGTTTGTACAGCAGCTAACATCATCATTAGAACCACACACACACACATGCACACACACACACACACACGCACACACACACACACACACACACACAGCTGAAGCCATCACGTGTGAAAACAAAACAGTGACTTTACAGTTCAACTGCAAATAGCCAATCAGGTGTGAAACAGTGCAGTGTGTGTGAGTGTGTGTCTTTGTTGTGTGTGTTGACGCTTCATAAAGTGAAGTGATGTCGTGCTCGGTCAGTCTGAATCATTTATGCTTCAATCGGACGACGCCTTGCGTTCTACTCCGCCATTAACAGGAAGTGCTTGACAAATAGGCCATACACACACACACACACACACACACACACACACACACACACACACACACACACACATGCTTCTCCCTTAATGAGAGGCCACATTCATTATAGATTAGCATCTACTCTGTACCGTGTGTGTGTGTGTGTGTGTGTGTGTGTGTGTGTGTGTGTGTGTTGTTAACATAAAGAGCCATTCACAGAAGTGTGATGGAGGCCACTCTGACAACACAGAGGGTTATGAGCAGGTTATATACATAATTAACAACATCTAGTTCTTCTTTACAACAGCAGGCTAACAGCTAACAGGCTAACAGCTAACAGGCTAACAGCTAACAGCTAACAGGCTAACAAACATGTGTCTAAAACTACAACCTCTTAGTGTCTTCCTGCATTAAGATCATTGGATTAGAGCTGCAACAATTAGTCAATTAGCTGCTAACTACCTAATCAATCACCAGACAGACATATTAATTGATAATGAAAATAATTGTTTCCAGCAAGAAAAAATAGATCAATTGGTCAAAGGCTGAAAAAGAGGTCTAATAATGTGGCAGACATAGATGTACATGTTTGGACCTATTTTTCAACTTTGATCATTATTATACGTGAAGCCTTGAAAAATAGGTCCAGACACATGGATGGCAGCCTGTGTCACTCGAATGAGTCCAAATTCTCTGATTTCAGCTTCTTAAATGTGAATATTTTCTGGTTTCTTTCCTCCTCTCTGACAGAAAACTGATGATCTTTGAGTTATGGACAAAACAAGACATTTGAGGACGTCATCTTGGACTTTGATCGACATTTTATGGTCCAAACAACTAATCAGTCGATCAAGAAAGTAATCTACAGATTAATTGCCAATGAAAAGAATCATTAGTTACATCCTTTCTTTGGATTTCAGATGATATTAAACCTCTTTAATCATTAGTGTTGTTGGTTGTGAAGCAGATCTTTGTGTGAGAGAAGAAGAAGAAGAAGAAGAAGAAGAAGAAGAAGAAGAAGAAGAAGAAGAAGCTGAGAGCGACACAGCAGAGGATTTTATTCATCTTTCTATTTTTAAACATGTCACCTGAACAGATTGAAGCTGTTGGAGACAACATCCATCTTATTCAACACACACACACACACACACACACACACACACACACACACACAGAGTTGTCTGGATGAATACATGTAGAAAGCACCTCGATTTGTTTGACCTCTGACCTCAGAACAGGCAGCCTCATCACACACACACACACACACACACACACACACACACACACACACACACACAGACACACACGCTCACACTGTCCTGTACATGCAGATATGGTGTCGCCCATCTCTGACTTTAATCTGACTTTATAAATGTCTCCTTCATGTCTCCATCAGCTGAGGATGGACCAACATGAGGTTCAGACTGCTTATAATAGATTACAGAGTCATAAACATGATGAGGTGTGAATATGAGACCAACTGTCTCATATTTAAAAGGCTTTTCAAACTGTTAATGTTTTATCTCAGGAGTGGGAGGTCAAACACAGTTGGGCTCAAGACCAACATACTCGAGTTACATTAAAAAACCCAAGTAGGACTTGATCCCATGTTTTTAGGAGTAATAATGTTGGTCTTTGAAAGCAAAAAAAAGCTTTATCTCCACAAGGGAAAGGTCATGGGGCAAAGATTGTTGTGCTGACCTTTTGTCCTTGGCCAATAAGAGAATACCTTCATATATAAAGGAAAAATGGATGTATGTCTGCAAAGCAAGGTTGTACATGTTTGGGACCAGGATCAGGGTGCTCCGGGTATATGAAAACCATCAACATTATTTTATTTTGAAAGGAAAAACATGAAAATACCCAAGTAGGACGAGGTTCCATATTTTTAGTACTTAAGGTTATAAGGATTATAAATGTTGGGCTTCTGTTTTGAGAGCAGTAAATGCTTTATCTCCGGAGAGGAAGGTCATAGTAACATGGCACAGAGATTGGTGTATTCAGATCCCCTAAAACCCACAGTGGGACGTTAGATATGAGTCAATGCAACCTTATGTCTTTAGGTAATAGGCTAAAAACATACTTGCATAAAGGATAAAGAATGCATTCATGGTTGATCTGTGGAAAATCCACATACATGAAGGAAAAATGGAATATAGGGACATTGGACAAAGGATGGTGTGTTTAGTGTCCCTAAAACCCACAGATGGACATTAGTTTAGAGTTACAACAACCTCATGTTCTTAGCGAACACACAAAAAACATACAAATGTATCTCTGGAGCTGAAGGTCATAACAGTGTGGGATGAAATTTGGCATGTTTGGCATCCTCGATACAAACTCAAGTCCCTGGTCAATTAGTAAGAAACCTATAAAGGAAAAGTAGCTGTATCTCTGGATGAGAACGTTGTAATAACACTGGGAAAAACTGGCATGTTCAGCACCATGAAAAAAAACTCAAACAGAGCTTGGTTCTGAGTCAAGACAACCTTCTGTTCCTTAGATATTTTAAGAAAGACAAGTCTTTTGGCTTTTATTTTGGAAACGAAAACCCCTAACTGATTTGCACAAAAATAAATTGGTCTTTGAATAAACATTAAACAATATGAAGCACAGACAGAAACACAGAGATCTGTCACCAAACTCCTCCTCCTTCTTGTCTACTACTAATGAAAATTCTCCACTGAGTTATTTGTCTTTTCTGCTTCAGGGATACAGCTGAAAACACACCTCACATAATGTTTATAACTTGCAAAATATGTGAATAACTCAGTTTTAACAGAAATGTCAGATAGAAATCCATAATTCCATCAGTATATGTATATATATGTATGTGTATATATGTGGGTTCCCAGATTAGAAATCACACCACAATCTGTTCTTCTTCTACTGCTGTAAATATGCACTCAGTGTTAATGATGCTGTGATCTACACAGTATGTTTGTCCTTCATGACATTTAAATAACCTCAATTTACTGTGTTCTTTCTTCTGTTCTGCTTCTTTATCTTCAATCAGTTTATTATTTAACAATCTGAGTCGCCTGAAGGATCCTACTTTATCTACACACACACACTGACACACACACTGACACACACACACTGACACACACACACTGACACACACACTGACACACACACACACACTGACACACACTGACACACACACACACTGACACACACTGACACACAAACGTATCCATAGACAAACACCAATTAGGCAGCAGCTGCGGCGGCTGAACAGCAGAAGAAGAAGTGAGGAGGACGAGCAAATGAAGAGAAGAAGAAGCGAGAGAGGATGCAAATTTATTCCTCAGCTGTCGATGGTTCACATTAATAAGGACTGAAAATAGACACACACACACACACACACACACACACACACACACACACACACACACACACACACACACACAGTCTGTTTATATGTGAATGAGAACGATGTCACACTTTTCTGTATAAACAGTTCACACACACCAGTTCTCTGCCTGGTTCTATGATGAGAACCCAATACAGGACTCCATATAATCAGAGGAAAGTAAACAAAAACCTCTGACCACAAGAACAGACTAAATGACCAGTAGAACCACATAAGAGAACCTGTAGAATCACCCACAAGACTGAAGGAACCTCTTTGAGACAACTGCAACCACCAAAAGGACCTGTGGAACCTTTCAGTGACCACAGAACCCTCCTAAATTATACAAATACCTTTGAAAGGTCCCATAGAACCTCTTAGAAGACCACCTACAAGGGCACCAGAAGCTCCTTAATTACCACTGGAACCACCAAAACCACCAAAAGATGGACCCCCAGAGAACCTTCTTGGTGACATCAAGATCCTCCTAATGATCAAAATACCTTTTAAAGGTCCGTCAATCACTATTAGCTCTTAAAAGAGTATTAGAACCCCCTACAAGAGCACTAGAACCTCCTTATTAATGACCACTACAACAAATGAAAGGAACAATAACAGTCTCAGGAACCACTAGAACCTCCTCAATGTCTCCCAGACCTTCGTAAAGGACAACTACAACCTTCTGATGACCTACAGAACCTCCTAAAAGACGTTCAACCTGCCCACAATGACTGACATCACCTCAATGACTACTAGAACCTAAGTGACCAGTAGAGCCACACCCCACCCCTAAAACCAAAGGAACCTGATGAAGGCCACTGCAACCATCCAATGACCACATATCCCTAAGAGCTCTGTAGGATATTAAGATGAGTCTCCGTACAGTTGTTATTATGCCGGAGTTACAGAACAACCTGTTTGACCTGCTGTCTGTGTCTTCAAACATCAGGGTTTATTTTCTCTGTCATTTTAGTTTTGGATATTTTTTGAGAAACGACTGCCTGCCAAACCCCACGGCCTCCAAATCAGACAGCAGCAGAACAGCTTTGGAAAGGCAGAGAGGTTCCTCCAGCACAGATTAAAAACACGTCTTTACCAAACAATTTCAAAGAATAAAAGTTGTTTATGTTGACCTGATATTATCAGAGCTGTTTTCTGTGATTGGACAGATTGGATTTGGAAAAAAAGCTGCCCCCTCTTCCTCGATCTTTTAGCGGCCCAGAGTACCGGATCGTACCACCCTTTATTCAACGCCAGAATCAGACGGACATCCTGACGAGTTTCTGTCTGAATCTGATCTGCTGTTTGTATCTGATGAGGTTCAGCTTGGTGTCAGCAGACTGAAGCAGGAAACTGGTTCAACAGCAGCTGCAGCTCTTATCAGATGGACCAACTTGTCCTCCGTCCTCTGTCCTCCCCGTCCTTCGTCTTTACACGATTAATCCTTCACTCCTGCAGACAGATAACAGTCTACCTGTTCACCTCTCTGAGCTTATCTCACCTGACGTCTTAATTACAAACTCACACTTCAATTACACACACTGACACTGCGGTGACCTCCGCACAGATACAGAAGAAGAAGAAGAAGAAGAAGAAGAAGAAGAGGGGAGAAAATCACAGGATGAAAAGAGATCAGGAACTAAACTGCAGTCGGAGTATTTCTCTAATGTAACTGTTACAGTCTTACTTCCTGTTTTATTTTGTAGTCCTGGTCCTTCCTCATGAGTCTTGTCTTTGCCTCCTGTCTTCATCCTGTGACTGATTAGTACTTTGTCTATTTAGTCCTTGTGTTTCTCGGTTTCTGTTTGTCATCATCCTTTTGTGTCCTCCCGTGTTGGATTTGTTTATTTTTTTTACTGTCAAAGTGTGAGTCAAAAGTAAACAAGATGGTGGACCCAAAAAACGTATCTTAAACACAGATATTATACAGATTTTTCAGCATTTTATGGATCAAACAACTAATTGATTAGTGGAAAAATTATGGCCAGATTGATCACTAGTTGAAAAACAGGTCCAAACATGTGAAAACAGGTGGAGAGCACAGACACACGTCTATCTCGTCTGTTTTTCAATTGACAAGATTGTGACAGGATTCATTAATTAATTTATTAATTTGGAAAATAATTGACAAATTAATTTATAATGACAGTAATCCTTAGTTTCAGCCCCGGGTAGCTAGCATGCTAACTTCTAACAGCAACTTTTTGTTTTCCAGAGAGAACAAGACAAATTAACAATCTTTCTCTTTTCTCTGTTTCTGACAGGAAAAACACAGTCTGCTCCTTTAATACAGGACTTGTACCTGCCAGTTTTGCAGTGCATGCTGGGATACATTCCAGCTCCCTGAGAACTCATAAATAATCAGATTTTACAAACAGCTGGAGTGCTTGGAGCACTCATTAATTAGCTGTTGATTGACAGGTTATAAGAGTCGACTCCGCCTCCATCCAGCCTGATTTATGTCACCTGTCAGAGGGGTAAGCCCCGCCCCCTCCGCTCTCTATCTCTCTCTCTCTCTGCAGACGAGACGGAAACACACTGTTTGTATTTATTAATTTGATTCAGTTTAATTTAGTTAATTAATGTTTTTGCTTTCAGTTTGTCTTTGATGTTTTCCTGTGACGACGTCTCACTCTGCTCAGAATCCATTAACTGAAACTTTGAGATGAAACAAGAAACTTCCTCTGATTCACTTTCTGTGCAGATAAAACACCTCAGCGTGTGAATGTGTGTGTCAGAGTGTGTGTCAGAGTGTGTGTGTCAGAGTGTGTGTCAGAGTGTGTGTCAGAGTGTGTGTGTTTGAACAGATTAAAGAAGTAAAAAGCCTTCAGTGGCAGTTTAATCACCATGTCTGATCCTTTAACCCTGCAGCCAACACAATACATGATAATCCAGCTCCACACACACACACACACACACACACACACACACACACACACACACACACACACACACACACACACACAATTGTCTGAGTCATATTTCAGGAGGAATTTCTGTCCTCTGCTCTGATCTTCATCTGAACTAAATGTTTTATCATCAGAGATTCTCTTCATTTCTTCCTCTTTGATGTGTTTTTTTGTTGTCATGGCAACTTAAATGACTGATACCTGATAACATCTGCTAATATTACACGACATCAGATGAGTCACAGCCGAATGAATCTACTCGTCTCTGCAGAATATTTGGTTTCAGAGTCTAACAGGTGACCAACAGGACGAGTTGATCCCTGCTGTAGGTTAGCTAACTGCTAACATGCTAGCTCACAACATGTCTGTGAGATTCTGTCTGTTGGTCTGTTTGCTCTCCTCTAACATCATGTTTATCAGTCAATCCAATAAAAAGACAGTTAGCTTAGCTCGACTGCTAACATGACACTAACAGTTTGTTCAAAATACAGGTGACGAATCCTCATTTCATTTCAATGGAAGACAGCGACCTGTCAGCTGAGTGGAGTTACCAATCAAAGCTGAGTTAGGTTTATGTTGGCTGTTACTGTGAGTTGTACTTCAAAACACTTATTTTCATCGAACCAAGTTACAAATAACTTAAACATTCAAAAAATCAATTGAAAAAAACATAACAACTAAACAATAAACACAATGAATGTTGATGAATATTGATGAGCTTCATGCTGTACAGGCAGATAAATGGAGAATACAAGGACCTAAATGCTGCATTAGGTACCTCAATAAATGTTAACTACATCTGGTATCTTGCGCTCTTCGCTAACATTCGGTGACAAATGCTAAAGTCCTAAATTTTAACGTGATCTGAAGTTGACTGGTCTTAAAATAAAATCCTGCATCCTGTGTCTGCGGCCAAGATGAGACTTTTAAAAAGTGTTCTGATCCGGAGAAGTTTCCTACAACAGCAGGTGGAGGTGCATCAACATTCACATCAATATTAAAATCAGTTTTGACTGATTTTGACTGCAGGTCCTCCTAATCATCACTGACTGCTGCAGGAACACAGTCACAGTCAGTCCGTGTCTCAGTGAGCTCTGAAGGTTCTGGATTTTACTGGTCATGAGGCCTGTGTGTGTGTGTGTGTGTGTGTGTGTGTGTGTGTGTGTGTGTGTGTGTGTGTGTGTGTGTG
>CM034612.1:465207-480931 GCA_020091685.1 Lutjanus erythropterus
TCCTCCTCCTCCTCCTCCTCCTCCTCCTCTCTGCTGACTCCTGCAGTCAGTCCTGATCATCTTATTGAACATGAAGTCTGGTTTCAGGGATGATTTGTTCTCACACTAATGAGGGTCAAAGGTCACCACCTCCAGAGACCAACACAGATCACTTTCTCATGTTTCTCTGCCAACAGCTTCTTCACCATCATCTTCATCACACTGAGGACATTCTCACTCAGCAGAATAAAATGTCCTCCCTTCATCTTATTAAAAATACAAATGTGACCTGATTAAAAAAATAAATAAATAAAAATGTGATTTAACATTTTACAAAATCATTTTAACTTAATATTTCATAATTATGCCATTTTCATTTATCTTTAATTTGAACTGTTAATCTCAAAATTTGACTTTGTATTTCAGAATATTGACTTATTGTCATAAAGTTCAGTGAAAAAGTTGAGATTGTTGAAGTATCTGATTAAATTATGGAACACCTATCAGGGACCAGGATATTTAGCTAGTCAGGATTTATTTGGTCCTGAACCAGAATTTTTAGCTTTTTGGGCTCGATTTAGTTGTTCAGGGCCTTGCTTTTATTTTCATGAATTAGAAATTGTTTCATCTGTTTTTTTCTTCTTGGCAGAACTGATCTTCCACAGAGGTGTGGCCAGAGCCACAATGATTAATGTGGACTAATCAATTCATTGTCCAAAAAAATAGTAGCCAACTGTTTTGATCATTGATTATTATAATTTTAATCATTTTTCAAACATTGTCCGGTTGGAGCTTCTTCAGTAAATGAAGAGTCTTTGGATTTTGGACTGTTGGTTGGACAAAAGAAGACATTTGAAGACGTCACCTTGGACTCATTTTGGAGCACTTTTCACAATTTTACAGGTGAAACAATCAATAATGAAACCGTTGTTTGCATAATTTTATTTTCTCCTAATCTTACAAAGCAGAACAAAAGAACCTGTCCTCTTCTTCTCCTCTTCTGGTCTGTAGGATTGTTTAAAAGCCGACTCATCAGAAACACTCTGACGTCAGAGACTCAGGTGATTCAGAAACAGAGAAAACGTGTGTTCATGTGTGAATCTGCAGCTAAATGAATGTTTTTGTCACCATGCAGCAGCTGATGTTTCCTGCTGCAGGAGCAGCTCGGGGAAATAAAACAGGGAAATAAAAAAGAGGAGGAACCTGAGTTATTGCAGGAAGGAGGGAGGAAACTTCATTTACTGCTGAGATTGATTTTATTTCTGCTCTTCATGGACGTTTGAAGCTCAGCTGTGAATCTGAGAATCTGCTCTCTGTCTTTCCCCCTTTAACATAATTCATTTCTTTACACTGAAGAAAATATTGTACGATTTTTAATTACTTAACTGTTATTTCTATTATTTCTCTAAAAGAAATGAATAGAAAGACGTTCATGGTTTCATCTTTTTTCTCTTGTTTTATTTCATTCACTCTCCAACATGAAAATGGCTAAAACTGGAGATTATCTTGTTTTATTCTTCACACCCTCATCATCATCATCATCATCATCATCATCATCCTCCTCCTCTGTCAGCTGAGTGAGAAAACATAACGAGCTCCTGCAGCAGATGATGACTGAAACATCCAGATGTGACCACCGTGGAGACCAGAACTAAATATAGACCTCCGTCACATTTCACACATGTTGAAGAAATCAGTGTAAGAAAATCAGAAGATCATTTTAACAGGACATCATCAGGAACGTGGCGTTCCACAGGGGAACATTCTGGGTCCTGAGGAACGTTCAGGTATGTGAGGAAGAGGGAAAAAAAATAAACAACAATAATAAATAACTTAAAGAAACTTATAAAGAAAAAGTGACGCAAAAGAAAATAAATATATATGTGAGAGGTGGGAAGTAAATGAAAATGTTACTGTACTTCAGGAGAGTTCTTAACTTCTTTTTACTTTTACTTCCTACATTTGAACATATTTTCTAAACAGACTCGTTACTTTAGTTTGAATGACTCTGAGGTGAATTATTGATTATTGTTATATTGCATCATTGTGCGCCGCCTTCAAACTTCAAGACCGATTTCAACCTGAATGGACGAAACAATAAGACACAGTGACAAGACAAAAAACAGTAAACATAAAAGAAGTAAGAAAATGAAAATAATGTAACAAGACAAGAAATGTCATAAAAGATGCAACGAGATGAAAATGACATAACGAGATGACAAACAACGTAACAATGAGGGATGGAAGTAACAAGGAAAAAAAACATGAAAAAATAACATGAAAGAAGTAACAAGACAAAAAACAACAAAAAAATAAGTAAAGACTGTAAAAAAAACTGTAAAGATGTAAGAAGATGAAAAATAAGAAAAAATATATAACAAGATTAAAAAAAAACATAAAAGATCTAACAAGCCTAAAAATGACGTAACACGAAAGAAAGTTGTAACAATCTGAGGAAAATGACGTAAAGGAGCTTTTTCTAAATGAAGATTTCAGTATAATTCATTTCTGAAGAGAGATGGAACATGTTTCTGTCTGATTGTGTCGATTGTTGTCTGATGGAGGATCAGAGCGGAAAAAATCTTCAGGTGATTTAATTTTTAATGACTGTGACTCTGCAGTTTGTGTTTATTTTAATTCATTAAATATTTAAACTGAATCAATTAATCAAGAGGGAAAATCTTTGAAAGTGACGATTCGTTTTAAAAACTGAGGAGCTGGTCCCGAGTTTGTCTTTTCAGATTAGAACCAGGTTATGGTTCGGGTTCAGCTGCTGGTTCAGGTTCTGGTTCAGGTTCTGGTCTGGACCAGGTGAGTGTATCACTGAGGTTCCTCTCAGGTGTACAAGTACAAACATGTGTTCCTGTCCTGTGTGTTTGAGTGTTTGATGCATGTCATCTCGCTCAGGTTGTTGCCCCCCAGCAGTTTGCAGGTCACCTTGGCGATGGTCTCCAAGCAGCACCATCTGGTCGCCGTGGTGACACAGCAGAGCGAGGCGTTCACAGTTCACGCTCTGCTGCTCACACACACACAGAACATGTTAACGGGTAAAACATGCTACAACACGGACACAACATGTGACCCAACATGTGGTCCAGAGGGGATTGTGAACAGGCTGACCGTATGAAACAGACTCTGTGGTCAGTCAGTCGTCGTCTGTCAGCTGCACCTCAAACACCATCGAGCTGCCTGCAGAGACGGGGAGGACGAATCTGTCACATGGACATGACCGACTTTCACGCGTGCAACATCTGGAGACGACCATCTGGAGACCGACAGAAACTAACCTGCTGTCACCACGACGACCCCAACAAACAGTCCTCACCAAAACAACACGAGAGTATCTTCTACCAGGAGGTCAACAGACCATGTCTCCATGGAAACAACAGTCGTCTCCAGATACTAGAAACTCCTCCATCACGTTACTAACTGGTTCAACACAACAACAACTCAAAGAGCAACAAGGTCAACTCGAGCAATGAGTCAGCAACAATCTGACGACAAGTCAGCAACAATCTGACGACAAGGCAGCAACAATCTGACGACAAGTCAGCAGTTAGTTGGAAAAAAGCTTGTAACGAGTCAATGATGTAGGTGAAACAAGATGATAAGTCAGCAACAAGTTGACAAAAGTCAACGATCAGTCAGATTTGACAGATTTGTCTTTGAATGCTGAATACACTCGGAGAGTCTGAACTGTTTCTCACTGCAAAGAAGACGACTGTGCAGAACACAGGAGCCTGGAGAACGACATGAGAACAGTCAGAACTTTGAACTGAAGAGACTTTTGGCTCAAACTAGATGAGTGAACGTGGTAGTTTTTTCAGATCAACGTCAGTTCACGTTCCACCACAAACGCACCAGAGTTCACAGCTAACAATATGATTTGCGAGGCTCTTTTTCATTGAAAAAACATAAAAATGACGACAGTGTGACTTTTACTGGGATCTTTACCAAACAAAGACAGAAGTCTGTAGAACAAGGTGGTCAAACTCAGCATGATGGTTGCCTTTGGTTGTAAATGTGAGACTATATAATAGAGCTGTACAGTATAGTTGGTGCACTTGGTCATATTGTAATTTCCATAATACTGTAATTAATTGTGCAGCATTAATAAAAAGTGAGACAAATTGGTTCAGAATATCTGTGGATGAAGCTGTGAAAAGTCTCCTGAACACTTTGGGTCATTACATCAGACTTCAACAGAAACAGTGAAATGACACACAGATATTATTGTTTTTTACTTATTTCACTGTCAGTGAACAAACTGCAGATAAAACAAACAAAATGCCAGAATAAAACAGATTTTCTTTTATTATTTGAACAAAAACTGATTTAAAAAAAAGTCCTGACCTATAAAAACTTACTGATGATGAGTCATGTGACCTACAGCAGGTAAGTTTGTACCTGTGAGACCGACCTCTCACATCCTGCAGAGCAGCTTTGATCTCTTGCACATCAAAGCTGTGATTGGTCGAGGATTTGACTTGCCGCTGAGCTCAGGGCGCCCTGATCCTCCAGATTCACTCCATCATCCGTCTTTGATCATGTGACCACCTTGTCGAATCAGAATCCTTCCTCTGAGGCTCACATCTCCTCTAAAACTCCTCCATCCTTCAATTCTCACCTCCACGTCTCTCCCAGAGAGATTTAATTCACCGAATCGCTGCTCGGAGGTCACACTGTCCTGCCGGGAAAGGGGGAGGAGGGTGAGGATGTAGGAGGGAGGAAGGGGTGAGGATGTAGGAGGGAGGAAGGGGTGAGGATGTAGGAGGAAGGAAGGGGTGAGGATGTAGGAGGAAGGAAGGGGTGAGGATGTAGGAGGGAGGAGGGTGCAGATCACGTTGTGTCTTTATCTCCATGATAATGTTCTTTCTCTCCAAGGTGAATGTCAGAGTTACATTTTCCTCCTGATAACATCAAACTGATCCACACAGAACAAATCTATTAACACACGCCGTCACTACACTGTTTATTATAGATTATATACAGTTTATATTTCCCTGCTGAAGATGAAAGTACAGGACAGACTGAATCTTCATCCTTCACAGGTCAACTTTAACATTTTTCAACATTCGTTCCATCTTGTGTCTCTTTAAACAAAACAAAACATCGGATTGACTTCACACTTGTCAGGTGTTGTCAGGTGTATTATTCAGAATCTGAGAGTACAGTGTTGGATTTGGTGCAATTTGGCCAAATGGTGGCGCTACAATGACAAAACTGGCTGCTTAACTTTTCCTCTGTTCTGTGATCAGTGCTGTCACTTCACTGTTCACTCTATCATTCTATCCTTCAATACGGCCCAAAACAAAAAGAACAGAGGAATTCCAGTCCCCTATAGGACCACTAGAACCACTAACAAGAACCCTAGAACCTCCAAAACACTGAACTCTAGAATTGCCACTAAAATGTTCTAAATGACCATCAGAATCGCCCGCAGAACCTCTTCTACCACCTTAATGATGACAAGAACCACCTAAAGAACCTAGAACATCCTAAGATGAGGTGCTTAAAGAGCCCTGGGACCTTCTGAGCTCCTCCCAGTCTGACCACACAGTCTGACTGGTGTGTGTGTGTGTGTGTGTGTGTGTGTGTGTGTGTGTGTGTGTGTGTGTGTGTCAGCTCTCATGTTAATGAGTCTCAGATAATCTGATAAAACATTAAATGTGTTGGACAGGTGTTCACAGGTAACAGCTGTCAGGACTGTCAGGAATTGTTGTTTTATACAACAGTCACTGTGTGTGTGTGTGTGTGTGTGTGTGTGTGTGTGTGTGTGTCACTCTATCCTGTAGTTACGTAGAAACAAGGTGAGTTTCTCCTCTCAGCTCCACACCTGCTGTTGGCTGTAATTACCCTCAGGGACAAACGGATTATATAACACACACACACACACACACACACACACACACACACACAGAACTGCTGTCAGCTGATATAATGACCTGTTAACACTGATGGACGAGCAGGTTGAAGGTTTCGTGTTTAAATTAATGAGGAGGTAAAAATCCACACATTCAGCAGACAGACACAAACTGATCACTGATATTGATACAGATCAGAGTAAGATAATCAAACTGTACTGAGAGAGACAGAGAAGACACTGTGGACAGTGATGTCACACACAAAATATGAAGTGATAAAACTATTTTGGACCAATCAGATGAGGTAATAAAGATTAAGTCTGCTTAGTTCCTTCAATTAAAGGACGACAAACAGGAAACATCTGCAGGTTAGTTTAGAACATCTGGAGAACATCACACAATAATATATATATTGATGTTGGTCCTGTGACCTGCTGCTTCTGTTGTTTCTGTTTCTGTTTTATTTTTCTGTGTTTCACTGTAAAAATCTGCAGAAGCAGAAATCAGATGAAATTTATTCATTTCCACTGAGAGCAGCAACAGATGATGTGAGGGCGACTGGTTATGAATCTGTTTCCACTTTACAGTTCGACCAGCAGCGGATGTACTTATCATCTGTGTGTGTGTGTGTGTGTGTGTGTGTCTGTGTGTGTGTGTGTGTGTGTGTGTGTGTGATGTTTATCTGAACAGGCGCCACAGTCTGAATGAAGCTAAAAATACAGGAGCAGCTGCCGCTGAAGGTTTTTATTTTCTTTGTAATGACTGCAGGGCT
Organism: Lutjanus erythropterus; assembly: GCA_020091685.1. NCBI lineage: Eukaryota > Metazoa > Chordata > Actinopteri > Lutjaniformes > Lutjanidae > Lutjanus > Lutjanus erythropterus. The sequence continues at coordinate 471,823 of CM034612.1, forward strand.
GCACAAGAACACACACACACACACACACACACACACACACACACACACACACACACACACACACACACACACACAATACAAAAGCTTTTATACACTGTATTATACTGTAATACATCAGAGAACTGAAGAACAGACGGTTGGTGTGGATGCAGTTCTGCTCACAGACTCTATATGAGCAATAAAATCATGTTTAAATCAAGAAAATCATTTTTAAATGAGTATTTTGTGTCAAATTATTGTCATTTAAAATAAGTAGTTGTGTAAAAAGCAGATATTCCAGAGCCCTCAGCCTCACGTCAGGATCATGTCAGGGTTTAATTGATAATAATGACCCAAATCAGTGCACAGCGTCTCTGATTACACTGTGATGTACTTTATTATCTGAGATCAGGGAGTTCATCTGTAAATAAATGACAAAAATAGAACCTTTGTAGTGACACTTCTGAGGTTTTAAATTATATTAATGTTTGGTCTGTACTGCAAATGCAACTGTTTAAAAGTTGAATACAAACTAAGAACGTACATCACACTTTAAACACATGAACATGTCAAACAAGAGGACATTTATTCACTAAAATAATCTCCTGCCTTTAGATGTTTCAGTGTTTCAGCACATATAACTTTAAAGGGGCAATTTGATTTATTGTTACAAGAACAGAGATATGAACAATTCTGTATTCAAACAACATGTTCTGACCAAAGTGCTTTACAGACAGACAGTGGAAGAAGAACACAGGTCAAGAACACTTGTCTTTGTCCCACAACATGTCCAAGTCTCATACGGTCAAGTCTCAAGACACAATCACTACCCATCATGCAATGCACTCAGCAAGATCATCAGTCTGGATCATCTCAAACAAGCCTGTTCAAAAAGTCAGCTCAGTAACATGTGATCAGCTGACCTGTTCCCATCAGCTGACCTGTGATTGGCTGCCCTGTGATCAGCTGACCTGTGATTGGCTGCCCTGTGATCAGCTGACCTGTGATTGGCTGCCCTGTGATCAGCTGACCTGTTGCGATCAGGAATCAGATGTGGCTTTAATGCTTTATTGGAGTGACCTGATCCAGGTGAGCAGGTGAGGTCAGTGCTCCAGTTTCACAGCTGATTAAACCACAAAGAGGACAACAGACACCACAGAAGAAGAACATTAATGTTAAAGGAGCAGTCTGTCTGTTTTTACCATCTAGATGTTTCAGTGTTTCCTTCTTTACCAACTTTGTTCAAACTAGAGATGAAATAAGCAGATTTTTCTTCTAAAACAAACCAAATATTAATGTTTGTTTCTGTAAATGTGTGTCAGTCAAATAACTTTATTTATACAACTGAACATCACACCTCAAACATGTGATTCAAGGGTCTTTACATCTCAAAGGTCTTTCTTTTTTTTTAAACTGTTCATCTGTCTGTGAGATTTGAAGGTTGACACTTAAAAACCCAGAATTTGACCCCGAATCAAACTCATCTGTTATTCTTTATGTTCTTTAACTCATGAGAATCCAAGAATCATCTCAAGGACTCCCAAGGAAACCCTTCAGAGAGACTCAGAAACTAACAAGCAACTCCTTCAGGCACCTCCAGGACCCCTGAACAAACTTTTAGCATCACAAGCTAAGTAAGTAATCATATAGGACAAATACCACTCTTCAGATTCTTCAGATTCACTGAACACACTGACAGAGGGAGGCAGACCAACAGCTCCTGTGTTCTCTGAGCTAAAATTATTGATTTTGACAAAGAAGTTTGTATTAACAGCATAATGCAGACACTTTAACAAAGCTTTGTACTAAAATATGATAAATTATATGCACTCAAAGAGAATGAATGAGATATAAAGGCCTGTCTCTAATACAGGCCTGCTTCAAATAAAGGCCTGCTACCTCCTCCAGCTGAGGTCAATTGTAAAGGCCATGGTGGAAATTTGTTAATTAAAACAGCAAATTCTCACATTTGAGATGGTTAGACCAGCAAATATTTGACATTTTGATTGAGAAATTGTCTTATATAAATAATATATAAATAATCAAATAGTTGCAGATTATATTTCTGTTAATTTGATTTACTATATTTACAGTCTGAACTAACCCTTTAAAACACCAAAGTCATACAACTCATTCAACCCACTTCAAGAAATACCTGAACTGATCCTTTAATGTAGTAAAGAAGACATCATGTAAAGAGCCGCAAATCTGATCATCATGAACTTTAACATTTACTGTCAATGTTTCTGTGTCTTCTGGTTATTATAGACTGACAATACACAGCAGTGTGACTCATCTCTGTGTGTGTGTGTGTGTGTGTGTGTGTGTGTGTGTGTGTGTGTGTCTTAAAGCCTTCTGTTTTCTGTCACACACACAAACATACACACTACTGTTATTGTTGTTTATTATAGCAGACAGAGATTTTCTCCAGACACTGACTCAGTGACTCATCCTGTGTGTGTGTGTGTGTGTGTGTGTGTGTGTGTGTGTGTGTGTGTGTGTGTGCGTGTGTGTGTGTGTGTGTGTACAGTAAAAAATGTTATAAACCTTTTTAGTTTACCCACACACACACACACACACACACACACACTGTATGTAACGTATATGTCTGTTTACATTACCTGGTAAAACACACACTGACTTACTTATTATTAATAATTTAGTCATAAATGCAATAAATTATAAAGTGTAGAACAATTTCATCAAATATTAACTGAAGTAAAAAATGTGTCACTGAACACGTCCCAACACGTAAAGAGCTGTTCCACTGTTCCACTGTTCCACTGTTCCACAGCCAGCACAGAACCAACAGTGTTCCTCCTGAATCTGGGGTTTGATGATTGTTTATCACTATAAATTTTATTTTGAAGAGTCAGTCTCATTTTGCGATCAATGCATTGATCTATTAATACACTGCTGTCACACACAAGTCAAGAACACAGCCTCTGATTGGTCCAGAAGTCAGAAACAAACACACTCTTAGTTGGATGTGGATCCTGAGAGATGATGGAGGTTGGACTTCAGAATGAACTCTTACGGCACCTCGAGTGTCTGCAGATGTTTGTTGGTGGTTATTTTGTTTTATTCTGTTTGGTTCTTTGGTTTTTCATTTTTTCATCTTCACTGACTGAAACAGACTCGGCTCTGCACATCTGCTCACTAGAAAACCATGAAAGAACACAAGAGTCTCTCTGAAGGACCTGAAGAGTCCATCAGCACCTCCTGGAAGTCCTTCAAAGACCCTCGGTGGCCCTCGAGTCCACTCCAGGACCTCGAGGTTTCCTCCTGCACCTCCTTCTTAAAGGACTCTTCAGTCCAGCAGCTGCTTTCAAGCCACAATTATTTCACTGCAGATTTATTATGTTCCAGTTAAAAATCTGTAGTATTTCTCATTTTCAGCCTTTACAACTATTCAGTGATTTACAGACACACAAACTGCTGTCTGAAATATGTAATAATGTGTTTTTCTTCTTTATTGTGTGAATAAAATCCTCTCGTCTTCAGTCTGAAGCAGCAGAAAACGATTCAGGAGAAGAAATGAGTTTTTCTTTGAAGTGACGGATGAAAGAGAAACAGAAGAAGAAGCAGAGACACAAAGAGACGTTTAATATCATCTTTTATCTGACTTAACAAGCTTAGGGCCAATCGGCTGCCCAGGTCCCTGCCTGCCTGTCTGCCGTCACCATGGCAACCGTTTACCTTTAGCCTGGATGTGTGGTCCTGCAGCTGGTTCACCTGCAGCTGCTGCACAAACACACACAGAAGGACACACACTCTGATTTAAATATGGAAACAAATAATAATTTTATTTTAAAATATTTTAATAAATATAACTTCAGCAGCTGTTTAAATAGAAAAATATGTAAAAATCCTGATACAAAACTCCTATGATCAATAAATATATAGATTATGAAAGAAGATTATGATCAGAGATTATATGTTGAAAAATTAACTTAAAACAAATTCAAATAAATCATTTGGGAGCATTTGGTTGGAAAGTAAGTAAGTTTTTTTTGTACATCAAATTTCATGATTTATTAAAAAAAAAGTCATCTGGCAGCTGTCCAGCTAAAATATTCACTCAGATAGTATTTTGCTAACAGCTGACTCCAATCTGCAAGTATTTTGTTATCAGTGAGTGAGCTAGCTAATGTTGCTAATGTGAGCTGCAGTCCATCTACACTGCCTGGATTTGGTGCTGACCACTTTGTAATGTTAGCTTTTAAGGCAATATATAGATGGCAGGTTAGCCTCGGGATGAGGATGAATTAGCTATGAATTACGTTACCTAACTAACAATTCATACCTGTTAGCAAGGTAATTTTAGCTAGTATTAGCTAAAACCACAATAATACAAGAAATTTCACATGCTTTGCAGAAATGTTAGCTTTGACGTTAGACTTTCTGTTGTCGGTGCCCCTCGTTTGTTGACATCAGCGTTTCTAAGCTACAGTTAGCTAGTGTTGCACACTGTTGGGAGAAGTCGGTTCTCATGTTTTAAGTTATGTTACAATCTGATCACACAAAGAGATTAATACGTAAAAATATTTTGACATATTGTACCTTTAAAGTTTACATTAGTGCTGAGATAAAGAGCTAAAAGTTGTAAAAATGTCTGATTTAGATTATGTGTTGAAATATATGTTGTTAGTAATAACGTCAGCTAACGTGAGCTAACGTGAGCTAACGTGAGCTAACCAGTGAGCTGCAGTCCAGGCTGCCTGGATCAGGTGTCAGTGGCTTTGTAACATTAGCTTTTAAACAAATATGTAAATGGAAAGCTAGCCACAAGATATGGATGAATTAGCAATGCCTCAAGACAGTAGTTTGCTACATTTGCTAACAAACAAATCATAACAGTAGCTAACATTAGCCAACTAAAACCACAAGAACACAATGAATGTCACATGCTTTGTAATGTTAGCTTTGAATTTGGATCTTTTGTTTTTGTGGGTACTGGTAGTTTGTTGACATTAGCATTTTTTAAGCTAACATTAGCTGGAGTTGCACACTGTTGGGGAAAATTGGGGAATTGTATAAGTTGCATTACACTGTGTTCACACATTAGAAGCACGGAGAGATTAATAAATGTAAACATTCTGACTTACTGCACCTTTAAACATTATATGATTATTGTAGAAGTAAAAACATAAGAAAGCTAATTTTGCAACTAAAGGAGCTAAAGAGCTAAAAGGTGTAAAAAAAAAAATCTGTCAGATTTGAAATGGTTCAAGGAGTTTTAAAGTGATGTGTAGAAACTCTGATCTGAGCCAGAAGAAGAGGAGAATAAGACGAGAGCGTGTGAGAGCTGTTCATCTCGTTAGCCTCGTCTCTGCTGTTATCATCATGTCGAGGATTTATAGCCGTGTTAGCATATTAGCCGTTAATGTGTTTGCTGTTTGTGAGCGCCGCTGCACACTTAATGGATTTACATTTCTGTGTTTGTGTGTGTGTGTCGGGGGAGTTTCTGTTCTAATGAGAAAAACATCATAAAGAGGTGAGAACATGCTGAATGTGTTCTCAGAGAACATCAATCAAACACAGTAAAGTGCTCCTCAAAATGCTCTTATTGAGTTTTATTGTGTTCTTGTTCCGCTGGGACTCGTTCCGCCTGGTTTTAATCTCACTGAAACAACGAGGTGCTGCAGCACATTTAACTGTGGAACTCAGTGAACACGAGGAGAACAGCAGGAATAAAGAAGCTTTAAACAGTCGGAGAACCTCTCAGGTTTGTGTCAGCTGATCCATCTCTTTCACTGCTGACAGACAAACAAGAACCTCACTGATTGGTTCTTTATGTGTTCTGTATTATCAGGTCTGTCTGTGAGATCAAACTCAATCAGCAGCTTCATTCACCACCATCCATCACCTGCAGGTCCCGCCCACCTGCTCACCTGTTCCCTCCTCAGTTCTGCAGCCTGTTCTCACCGGTCTGTTCTCCAGACCTCTGCCTGGTTTTCTGGTTTAAAGACTTGTTACAGCAGGGAAAGGCTTTTATAAAGGTTCTACCAGGAACCCAACATAGAGGGTTACAGCTAGAACCATCTGTGAAAGGTTCCACCCCCACAGAGAACACACACAAAAATAGCGTCTTAAACCAGTTTTTTCAACATTCTTGAAACCACTGTTCTGTCTGCCTGTGTTCCACCAGTTCTGAGTGGAAACATCGTAACCAATGATGTTGACAGAGAACGCTGCACAACAACCTGTAAAATAAGACACGCCCACTTTGGATAAGCACATAGTAAGTGTTTAAAATACATTAAAATCCTCCTCAACGACACAAGAACCTTTCACATTATCAACAGAACCACCTAAGAACCTCCTACAAGACTATTAGAACCTCCCTACTGACACAGATGTGCTTAAAAGACTTAACAGTCCTCCTCAGTGACACTAGAACCTCCTAAATGACCAACAGAACCACCTGACCACTGGAACCCTCCTGTTCCTGTTGCATGGCCTGTCAGGTGTGTGTGGTACCTGAGGTCATGTGATCATGTTCCATCTCCACACGTGAACATGTTTCTACACGTGAGAAACCAACAAACATCAAATGTCTGACTCACCTGCAGGTGAACCTGCCAGGTGGAGGGGCGGAGCTTGAATGCAACATGATCATGAAGATACTCACGTCTCAATTTAACAAAAAAAAATCATACAAGATATTAAAATATTGAAAATGACGCTGAAATAATAAATAATAAAAAAAAGAATCTTTTTGGTTTCATTCGATCATAATCACAAGAAAACTGTTTTCTTTCAGTAAATGTGAAAAGACTTTGTTGATATTTACGTATTTATCAGTTTTCATGTGTTTTGTTTCATTTCTTCAGTTTTCTGTTTTGTGAAACTCTCGTTGCTTCTTTTCTGACAAATTCTGTTTCCTGTTTTTATCTTGTTTATTTGAGATTTTCAAACCATTATTTTCATTTGAAGCTCAAACTTAAACCTCTTATCAAACTTTTACATTTTAACCTCAGCTGCAGTCTGTTGTTTTATTTCCTGTTAAACTTCCTCATTTTACTGTAGAAATATTCAAACGTCCTGTTTTCTTTTTGTCTTTAAAAATTACATTACCCATGAGCCTCAGCGGCCGGTGATGTGAGCCTCAGACTGTGCTGCTGTTTAAACACGTGTTTCTGTCGGTTTTGTCGTCACGTTGCAGCAGCGTGTTTCTCCTCCACATGTCCAGGTGTGACTGCGGGGGGGGCACAGGTCACATGTGGCCCCGCCCCACAGCAGCAGGTGCAGACAGGTGACCTGCGGAGCTACCGGATCCTGTCGTGATGGACTGACCGGAGATCAGGTCACAGCGAAGGAAACCAGATCATGACAGACAGCAGGTGAGGCCCCCGGGGGCCACGGACCCTCGACAGGTGCAACGACAGGTGAGACTGAGTCACTGTTTTTACTGTTTCACAAAAAACAGATTAAAACTAAAACTGTCAAACACAAACTCATCACATCTCTCAAATTTAGTTTTTCATTTTAACAGTTTGTACATTTGTGCACAAGAATTAAAAAAAAAACATGAGCTCTTATGAAAATAATCAGATTAAAATATTTATTCATCGTTCCTGAGCAGCTGTGACTGAAAACCAATCAATCAATCAGTAATCAATCATCTGAAACGATCTGTCACTGCAGCCTGAACTCACACATCAGAATAAAAACCGTCCATCATCACGTCTTCTTCTTCTTCTATGGTGTTTTTACAGAAGAACTGCAGGTTACTGAAAAAAGTGTGTCTTTATTCTATCATAAAAAATATTTCTGGACACGATTCTGGTTTAACAACAACAACAACAACAACAACAACAACAACAACAACAATAATAATAATAATAATAATAATGAAATGTTTTCTGCCTTTGAAACATTTTTCTCTGTTTGAAATCAGGAAACTGAATCTCAGTCAAACAAAAGTAAAGTTTAGAAGACGCCACTTTGAACAATGTTGATGATTTTTATCATATTTTCATAAACAAAACTAATCAAACAATTCATCATTTAATGGAGAAATTAATCAGCAGATTAATCAGTAATTAAAATGATCATTAGTCGCAGCTCCAGATTAGTTTTGGAGATGAACATTGTTTCTTCATCAGGAAGAAAAATCATCTTTGTCATGAAGCTGAAACCATAAACTCATCAACCAACAGAAAATCTGCATCATTTTTCATCATCAGTTCATCTTTAAATGAAATTTTAATTAAATAAATCTTCTCATGTGTGAATATTTGATGATTGTCTTTTGGGTTTTGGAAAACAAACAGTTTGAATCTTTGGATTTACAGAAACGTTGATAAACATTTTTCACTTTTTTTTCTGACATTTTGAAAACAAAACAATAAATGACTAAATAAATAAATAAATAATAATAATAATCAATTTCAGCTGAGTTCATCCAGATGTTTGAATATTTCTGTTCAAAACTGAGACACAAAACAAAAAGTAAAGATATTTAATAATTTAATAACAAAAGAATGAACAGATTATTATTATTATTATTATTATTATTAAAACATATTTTATGATATTTTATGCTTTTAATGAGCTTTTATATTCTGTTTTTCAGCACATCATATCATATATTTATCATTATTTTACTTTAACAGACTGTGATTTTAGAGATGCTGTATGAACAGATGAAGCTTTATTTACTCTGAAACAACCTGAATAATGTCACAGAGATGATTATCATAAATGCATCTAAAAGAACAGAAAAACTGATCCAGAATCAGTTCTGTTTGTTTCTTCTCTGTAAAAACTGATCAAATCAAATGATGATGATGATATTTGAAGTGTAACATCCTGTCTGGTTCTGCAGCAGCAGTGACGGTGGATTTTATGTCAGATCGACTTCAAACTGTCTCAGCGACTCCTCGCTTCGTTCTGCTGACACCAGCTGATCTGAACTCCCAGAATGCCGAGGGAGAGAGAGACACAGAAAAGAAGAAAGTGAGAGCAGAGACTCTCCGGGGTGTTTTTATCTGAAGCTGCTGCTGCTGCTGTGGTTCTTTAATAAAAGACCTTTTCTTCTTCTTCTTCTTCTTCTTTTTACTTCTTCTTCCTCCTGCAGCTGAATGAGTGTGTGTGTGTGTGTGTGTGTGTGTGTGTGTGTGTG